>JAQBSW010003648.1:0-79875 GCA_029291075.1 Eudiplozoon nipponicum
TTATGCTAAAGTTCACCCAAATTGAAATTACAACAATTTCCGAACACGATATAAGATAATTTGGTACATGAATTAAAATTGCTTGGATTGTGCTGAAGGTGTGACACAATGGAAAGAACGTCCAGACTCCGAATATGATGTGCTTTTGTTCGAGCGACGTTCTTGATAAATTCTAGACAGGACATGGTGAGTTTCCAATAAGAAAGTTTTCAGCCTATTGGGTGAAATGCCTCTGCTACCTATTGCGAATTTTATTTCATACTGTCAGCGTGTATGAAATCAAAATCACACCATTAGAATTCAGTTAAATAAAACTTCACCAAATGGCATGGCGTCTATTGTAAAATAACAGGTAAATAAGTTCCAATTGAATTAAAGTAAAATCAGAGCCATAAGCTGGCATATGAATTAATATTGTGTGTAACATACGATAAGGCTGCCGCCGTGGTTAGAAATTCCGGAGTATAAAGATATTGTGACCCTATACGCGATCCATCGTCGACAAATTCCGTACAGTACCTGACGAGTTACCAAAATGTACGGAACCGGTCTAATGGTTGAATTTATTTTGCTGCCTAAAGTGATTTTGAGTTTATTCTGACAACAGATATATATTTTAAATGCGGCTATTAGACTTTATTTAATTTTAACTTCCTCATGTGTCGTGGTGTCTGCATTACAATGACATGTGGGTTGGCTAGTTAAAGTATTTTCTAACGGAATTCCAAATCAGTTTCATCTGATGTAAACGTTAATCAGAAATATAAGTTGTTATATGACTTCAAATTGTGATTTACGCGGCTAAGAAAGGCGTGCAGTTGTTCCCAGACTCCGAATCGAACGTGCCCTTGTGTGAGCCCAGATCACGGAAAATTCATTTGTTCCAATTCCGTTACGTATGTTGACATATATTCAAGTTTACATGCGTGCTGTTTGCATTAATATGTGACTGTACGTATATTAGTATGAGTATATGCATGCATATATATATATATATATATATATATATATATATATATATAATGGATGTACGTATATATGTGTAAATGTATTTTATGTATGTTCTTAAGTTTTAATGAAAAAGTATTTGTGTATATGTTTTTTATGAATGTCTGTATACGTGTTCGTATATATGCGTACATGAACATAGGTACATATGTATGCATGTATGCATGCCAGGATGGGGTCCTCGTGTGCATCATAGTTCTTGGTTAGAAACCCTTAGCGAGTGGCGATCTTGTTGCAGATGTCTAGTAGAATCATCTTCATAACTTTCTTTCTTAATTGGGCAAAGTTGGCTGCGAGGTTTGGTTTGTTTATGATGTTATACAGTGAAATCCGCAAGGACGCTGTGTTGCTGATGTTGAATTGACCAAATGCTAATTGGCCATAATGGTGTTGTGGAGAGGTTTAGCTTACAACATTTCTGTGAGTTAGCCTGACAAATTTACTCATAGTAGCTAGGTATTACTTCTCTCTCTCTCTCTCTCTCTCGTAAATCTCACTAATAATTTGTCTAAAATATTATTTCTGCTTTCATTTATATACTTTTTTTAAACTCCGTATGGTTATATGGCAGTGAAACATTAGTCACTTTTGACTTTTGTATGGCTGGACATGATGATGATGATGTATGTATTTTTGTGTGTATATGCGTAGGTATGTTTTTATGCATACACTATATACGTTAATGTCGATGTATTTATTTATATGTATACGAGTATAATTGTATATTTTGTGTGTTTAAATGTTTTCCTGTTTCTTGTTTAATAGCCACTTAGGATTCATTTTTTGCATAATTTTAGTTTTATTTATTCTTTGGTATTTTGTTTATCTATTTGTGTGCCTATGCTTGTGTTTGCTCAGGTATGCGGACTTAGTGTATATGCTTTAATAACGGAAATGGCGGCTTGATTTACTCGTGCATAGTACTGCAAAGAGAGAGTTAGACATTTGGCTTACACTGAGAGGTTAAAACGACGCACAATAAATAAGGCGCTCAAGTTTTAATTTGCACCCATCAGCTCCATATTTACATAACATGTTTGCATAGTTAAATTATGACTGTTTTCAAACATTTCACCTGTTTGACTTAAATTTATCACACAATTTTCGTCATTAGAATTCTTTTTGTCAATTTATTTTCTGCGTAGGCACTCACAGTTTCTCACTATCAATATCTATATCCTCGAAAGTAATTCAGCAGCTTAAATTTGGATAAGAATTAATTCTGTGTCTACCTTAAAAAGCATCCGGCCTACATCAACTACATTTTCTGGCATTCATCTGCGAACATGTTTGTGATAGCCGGAGAATAAGCAACAGTGTTCGCTTGTGCTTCAGTGCTTGATGATTCAGGCGGTTGGCGCTCGTGAAAATTTGGACGACTAAAGATCCACGCGAATGTAAACCTCACTTGGTTTTTAATATCCTAAACACAAAACATTTTTCCGGAGAAAAACTCTAACAGTTAAATTAATAATGACGCATTATATTTAGGTGGCTATTATAAACCAAAAATTAAATGAGCTCAAATTTCGATTAATTTTCTAGACCAGTTTTAGCCAGTGGAGTGTGCTCTAGTGTAGTAATAAAATAATTAATCTCGCGCAACGTTGGTTCCGTGCATTGCATGCATTTCTTTAGTTTTAGAGCAGTACGTTTTCATTTTTTTCCTCACTTGGATCGCCGTAGTTTTCAATTTCAGTAACTGATACCTTTTTAAATCGATGAGTACCGGATACTAACACTATGTAATTACCTGATCTGCGTTTTGACTAACGCAGCTTTCATTCATTCCAGTAATTTTCTTTCATCAATATATTTCGGCCTTGCTTACCGTAGGCCTTTATCAGTTGCATTTCACGAAACAAATGAAGCAACACTATGGTTTTCGAGTCGGTACATGATACCAACCTGATGGATATAAATTTATGCTAAATACTAACACACTAGCCATAGTGTTAGTATCCTTTACAGACTCGGTATATATATTATATAGTGTGAGTTAGCATTGAAGTCGTATTGTCGTTGACTTTAGATTATGTTAGCTTCACTATTACAGGTTAACACATTCGTCTAGGAGATTGTACCGTCCTATTATTCCACATTCTTCTACCAAATATATAGTGGTTAAAGGGCGTAATACCGGCTCCTACTGATGAGTCGCCAGTAAGCACGAAACGAATGTGCATGAGATTATACTTTCCGTTCATGCTGCCTTTGGTTTATCCTTCTGGTCACAACTGAACTAATTTGTTACTAGGTTCGCAAAACCTAATACATACTTGCATATATATTAGTTCTTCGCAACAAACAGTATTTAACTGTAATATATTGAATTGAATGATGTCCTGCTTACCGCGAAATGTGATAACTGATATCGATGAAGGCCAGAGTGTATGGTTTAACTGGAGTAACAGGTGTTCGGAAATTGTTGTAATTCTCAATTTGGGTGAACTTTAGCATAAATTTATATCCATCAGTTTGGTATCATGTACCGACTCGGAAACCATAGTGTTAGTATCCGGTACTCATCGATTTCAAAAAAGGTATCAGTTACTAACACAATAGCCATAGTGTTAGTATCCTTTACAGACTCGGTATATATATTATATAGTGTGAGTTAGCATTGAAGTCGTATTGTCGTTGACTTTAGATTATGTTAGCTTCACTATTACAGGTTTACACATTCGTCTAGGAGATTGTACCGTCCTATTATTCCACATTCTTCTACCAAATGCTTGTTAGTTCGATCCCGGCTGCATCATTCTGGAAAGTTAGTGTAATAACTCGTTCTGATATGTGCAAGAGGGGTGGTAATTATCATTTAATTATAAATAAATTGTGCGCACCTAGTAACGAATGGTTAAAATATAACTAAAGGATAAACCATAGACATCATGGGCAGTACAATCGTGCACATTAGTTTTCGTGATTACTAGCATTTTCATTAGTAGGGGCGTTACAGCCTCTTACCACTATATATTTGTGAGATGGGAATAAGACGGTCAATCTCCTACCACAGATATTACAACCAGCAGTAGATGAAACTAACTTTATACAAAGTCTTCAGCAATACGATTCAACCAACCTAATATATATATATATATATATATATATATATATATATATATATAAGGTACCAACAATATGGCTATTATTGTCAATACCGCATACCAACAGTTGTGATACTTACTAACTACTGCATAAAGACAAATTTGGCGAGTCAACTTGATATCTATGGCGAAGCAACTGATGCTGGCATTGGTTTGTTATGTTGTTCGATGACTGGTTAAATACAATGGGATTGGTGTTACTTCAAGCACGCAAACTTGATTTAAAGAATTGTTACCACCACCCGCGCAATCAATTATTGTTTTAAATTGTATTGCCTATATATGTATATGTGGCGAAAGCTGCAAACAGTTAATGTTCGTGACTGCATAGAAATTGTGCAGCCGACATTTCCAGTCAAATTCAATGTATGCGAGACTGCTAGAAGTGAGAGCCGCATATCTAAAATGATTTCCATATATATTCAATGCGGTTTGATCCTCGATAGTCAGTTTGCCGTCGTACTCTGATGATGATCATGGAAGGTCGAAACGCGTCAGTGCGTTGCAGCTGTCGGTAGTTTTGTTATGTTGTTCGATGACTGGTTAAATACAATGGGATTGGTGTTTACTTCAAGCACGCAAACTTGATTTAAAGAATTGTGATACCTAACTACTGCATAAGAGCAAATTCTGGCGAATTCAACTTGATATCTATGGCGAAACAACTGATGCATAATTCTGCAACAGAAATTATAATACTGAAATGTGCATGTTTTTCACGGCTTGCATACTGTTACCACTACGCTGGATCACCAACCACGGGCAAAATTTGGTCTGGCAAATCAGTTGCATTTGCTAACTGAATTAATGTTTGACTTATTATAGCCACTTCGATATAATCAAATGCTGCATTAATAGTTTAATTGTCAGAATTTTTCCCCGGAAAACTTTTTCGTGTTTAGGATGTTTTCCTTCTCCTTGATCTTCAATCATCCAAATTTTACGAGCGCCAACTGCAAGAATCATCAGACACTGAGGCGCCAGCGAATTACTATTGCCAATTCTCCAGCTATCAGAAGAACTTGACATGAAGATCAGGAACTGGACTTTGTACATGCGCTAATGGAGTCGGAGACTTAATTATTATCCAACCTTAAGCCACTGAAATCCATCCGCGTATATATGTAATGGCAATGAGAAATTGTGAATGGTTACACAGATAATAAATTGAAAAAAGAGAATTCTAAAGACAAAAATTGTGCGATAAACTTAAGCTAAACACATAAAACCTTTAATAAAAAATCATATGTTGAATATGCAAACATGTTATGTAAATATGGAGTTGATGTTGTGAGTGAAAAGTTAAAAATTGAGCACCTTCATTATTGTGCGTCCTCTTAATGTCTGAGTGGAAGATAAACATCTAACTGTCTTTCTTTGCAGTTCTATGTCCACGTAAATCAAGCCGAATATTTTAGCATGAAGTCACATAAACGTCGTTTATATACATGAATAAACACAAACGAATGTGCACAAACATAACACGTTTTGCACATTTATTTAATAACACTGGCATTGGAATCCTGCTTTTAAACACCACCGTAGTTACCACAGACCAACTTCTGTTATTGAATCGTTCCTCCAATACGGCCATTCGTGAGCACTAATAGGCAAGGTGGCGTTTAATGACGTCTCTTTGTTATAACAATGACTTTAATCAAAGTTTCGATTTTGAAATAAACTTCGACCCATTATGCACCTTACATTTGACAGGTATAAACTAAGCATTTATAATGCTGAATATGCAATTCATCCAGTAGACCGCTTTCGTCCTTATTCAAGCTCTTCACGTAGTGTCCAAATTTGCCATGGACAGCTGCATCGAATCTATGACTAACCGAATGTGTTCAAAAGGTAATCCATCCAGTAGAACGGGTTCGTCCTTATTGGGAACTCATAACAAACAGTCCACGATTTGCCCAGACAGGGCACGAACCCGGGCACGTCTGCTTTGGAATCTTGTGCTCTAACTACTGAGCCACTGTGCCGTATACTACACACGATTTTAAGTTATTTAGAAGCAAATGTTTTTCGGCTGTCTTTTTCTTTGTGTGTGACTAACCACTGAGACATCCAGCCGCCTACTACACGAAATTTTTAGTTATATATTAACTCTTGTGTTTTGACTAGCCTTTCCATCAGATGGAGACTATATGGCATTTCATTACACCTCAATTTATAACAAGCCATCCAAACTCTGTAATTATAAGATAAAATCCACGCTACCTGGATAAGTGGTATTGAATTGACCATTTATATAATTGAACGATCTTTGGTCGCTCGATAGTTCAAGAATTCTAAATAGGGACAAAGCAGTCTACTGGATTAATTGTCTTTCCTGCATCATACGACGCTCAGTTTATGCTGACAAATAGCATATATATATATATATGTATTCGATTCAATGTTTATATCAGGCTCTCAACCTTGTTTTTTAAAATATCCTCGAACGTGAAATCATTGACATTATACCTCTTAGATACTGTTTGTTTCCGTGAGCTTATATTAGACAATTATGTATTAAGCGCTGCGAACCTAGTAACAAATTAGTTCAAGTATGCCTAGAAGGATAAAACAAAGACTGCATGAACATAAGTTATAATATCATGCGCACATTCGTTTCGTGCTTACTGGCGGCTCATCTGAATTATGAAGTATTACGTCATTTACGCACTACATATTTTGGTAAGAATTATGGGTTGATTGTACTGCACAATCACCTTTACGAATGTGTAAAATGCAGTGGTGAAGCTAACTTCATATAATGTCTTCGACAATGCGAGTTCTAAGCCAACCAACTGTATATCATATATATACCGAGCCGGTAAATGGTACTAACATTATGGTTGCCGAGTTGGTACCTGGCACCAACGCAATGGATTTCAATATATGCTAAAGTTCACTAAAATTGAGAATTAAGACTACTTCTGAGCACCTGTTACTCCAGCAAATCCATACACTCTGGTCTTGTTCGATATCAGTTATCACGTTTTGCGGATTTCGTGGCATTATTAAATTAAATATATAAATTGGATGGTACAGTCTCATATATCCGGTACAGCCTCGTTATATAAATTATATGTAGTTGGTTGGCTTTGAAGTCGCAGTTTTCTAGACATTACATAAAGTTAGCTCTACTACTGCAGGTTTACACATTTGTGCAGTTTAATTGTCCCATTTACTAGTGCTGTATCTCCCATTCGCATGACACACATAACATTTTCAGTCAATAGATTAATGTAGAGGCTTCTTGGCTAAATTAACTGAATGCATTGGGCTATCTGGCTTTGCAATAAAATTTATTATCTGGTTTTTCTATTATTATTTATTGTGGCTAAAATCTATTTGTATTATTATAATCAAGCTTGCGGTCTTAGTTTATACTGACACGAGTAAGTAATTAATGGAAGTATGTATTAGGTTTTGCGAACCTAGTAACAAATTAGTTCAGTTGTGACCAGAAGGATAAACCAAAGGCAGCATGAACGGAAAGTATAATCTCATGCACATTCGTTTCGTGCTTACTGGCGACTCATCAGTAGGAGCCGGTATTACGCCCTTCACGCACTATATATTTGGTAGAAGAATGTGGAATAATAGGACAGTACAATCTCCTACGAATAATAGGACAGTACAATCTCCTAAGAATAATAGGACAGTACAATCTCCTATGGAATAATAGGACAGTACAATCTTCTATGAATAATAGGACAGTACAATCTCCTAAGAATAATAGGACGGTACAATCTCCTATGGAATAATAGGACGGTACAATCTCCTATGAATAATAGGACAGTACAATCTCCTAAGAATAATAGGACAGTACAATCTCCTAAGAATAATAGGACATTTTAATCTCCTGAATAATAGGACAATTTTGTCTCCCTAGGAATAATAAGGACGGTACAATCTCCTATTCCACATTCTTCTACCAAATATATAGTGGTTAAAGGGCGTAATACCGGCTCCTACTGATGAGTCGCCAGTAAGCACGAAACGAATGTGCATGAGATTATACTTTCCGTTCATGCTGCCTTTGGTTTATCCTTCTGGTCACAACTGAACTAATTTGTTACTAGGTTCGCAAAACCTAATACATACTTGCATATATATTAGTTCTTCGCAACAAACAGTATTTAAAAGTAATTAATGGGTCAGGTGCTAATATTAAGACCGAAACCTTGATTATAATAATTGTTTTCTCCGCCCGCGCCACCAATGTTCGTTCAATTATATAAATGTTCATTTCAATACCACTTCCCCATGTAGTGTGGGATCTATTAAGTAATGACAGATTTGGGATTGTTATTTGGAAATTTGGGTCTAAATGAATGCCATATGAGCTCCACCTAAGAGAAAAATAGACTAACCATATTACATTTGTTAGTGTTTAACTGAAAATTGTGTGTAGTGTAGTGTGTGGCAGGGTGGTTCATTGGTAAGAGCACCAGAATCCGAAGCAGAAGTGTCCAGTTTCGAGCCCTGTCCGCGGCGAATTCTGGTCCAGTATGATAAGTTCCCAATAAGGACAAGCCGGCCTACTGAATGAATTGCCTTTTCTACACTATACAATTTTTAATTTATACTGACATATACTAGTAATTAATGGGTCAGGTGCTTCTATCAAGACCGCAACCTTGATTAGAATAATTGTTATCACTGCCCGCGCAAGCAATGTTCGTTTAATCTGTTATTAATGTCTGTGAATATTAAATGCATTCATATTTTTCTGTGACTATTAATACATTAAGTCTTCCGTTAATTCAAATACTTTTTATTTATTAGATTTATTCATTTCATGACATATGATCATATATATAAATTGTATGTTCAATGGACATAACGTCTGGTTTATTTAGAGAATAGATCGATCGAGAACTGGAATGTGCTCAAAGTAGTTTTAATTCGCAATTTTGGTGAAAGTAGTTAAATTGGCTTTGTGTCCTACTTCCTAACGTACACTGTAAATAACTGAGTTTTTCCCTGACATAATGGTATTGTGGAGGTTTAGTTTACCTCATTTCTGTAGTTATCGTGATAAATTTTCTCATAATAGTAGCTAGTATTCCTTCTCTCTCTCTTGTAAATCTCACTAACAATTTGTCTGATATTTTCTGTTTTCATTTGTATACTTTTTTCCATTTCCTTATGATTTATATGGCAGTGAAACATTAGTCACTTTAGATTTTTGAAGGGCTGAACTTGATGATGATGATGAAGATGACCTATGTATGAATGAATGCATGTATCAATGTATGTGCATTTGATTTTGCAAATATATTTATATGTATGTATAAGCAGATTTAGTAATATATTCAAAATTCATTTTCACAGGTATAATCGATTGGTTGTGGTAAATCGTGCTGAAGATTTCACGTGATTTTTGACAAAATTTGGTTACTCCTTTTTAAAAGATGTATTATTTTGTTTCTCAGTGCTGTCCTTTTCGTTTCGGATTTGACCGCATTTTTCTTGTGCAGGACAATTGTTAGCACTCATAGGTCGGCAAAATCTTGAACCTTTTATCTTTTCAGATGATGTAATTTTTGGCCTCAGTTGATGGGTTCTCACTTGTCCCTTCTCCTTTAAACCTTCAATTAGCTGATTGTCTGAAAGCGCTTTAGGATCAAGATCCGCCATTGATCTTTCATCTATATTTCGAGACGTTATTTCCAGTCTCATCTTCAGGGTTGACACAATACGCACAGGAGTAAAACACAACTTGTGGCAAATGTGGTATCCTCATTCAAGACAGATATATTTATATATATTTTATTTTAATTGTCTTCCTAATATCCGGTCTTCATACCTAGTCTCTAATACTCAAATGTATACAAAAACTTATCCCTGTCCCCTCTCTGCGCACATATCTACCTATAAACATGTGTATTTTAACTATAAGCACACCTAATGGATTGACATACACGCCTATCAATGATGTCTATATTTTAATTGCTGTACCGGACGCATAGAAAGATCAACAAATTTTGAATTCTATATTGCTGTAATCCTCACCTGCCCCCCAGTTCACCTAATTCCATCCAGCTTGCAATCGGTTATATACAGAGAGATTAAAAAACTATTGAAACTCTATAGAGTATTATTCTATCATTTTGACAAGACCGAATACGGAAGTTGCACTAACTAAATCGTTTTCCCGCTCAGTACACATTTATACTCAGATCCTATATGAATTAGTTTCTGTATTAAAATATCGTATATATCTATATATATAGATAAACATATAAGCAACTATGTGGGTTACTCCCACATCTTTTATAAATATCTATATATCTAAATATAACTATACCTACGTGTATACACTATATATATCAGCAATCTTTTATATTTTAATTTTATTTTTACTTATATATTTGTACCCACATCTTATAAAATATCCATTTATACATATGTCCACACGCTATCTATGTATATATATAGATAAGCATATAAGCAACTATGTGGGTTCATCCCACATCTTTTATAAATATCTATATATTCATCATATATATATATATATATACGTGTATATACCATATATATAATATGAATCTCATACAAGCAACACTGTGAGTCCCTCAACGGATAAATTATATCAGTAAAACACTTTTTATATATCTATTTTATTGTCTATCTATATACTTCTATATATATATGTAGATATATGTATCTATAAGCAGTTGAAATAGGTTCTTTGAAATTCAACCACTTACAATTTATATGTATATATAAATATCAAAGCATATCTATCTTCCCGTCTACACCTCATATATATATATATATATATATATGTATATATATATATACATAATGCCTATCTCAATTCACAAAAGCAACCATGTGAGCTTTTCCCACCTTATATATAAAATCTAAATATTCTTCTACATATATATTGTGAATATCTAAATAAGCATTTAAGCAACCATGTGAGTTCACCCCACATCTTATATGAATATTTAGAATCATCCATATATATGTATCTGCGAAATATATACCCATATTTAGATAAACATATAAGCAACAACGTGAAATTCTCTCACATCTTATATAAATTGAAATGTTCATCATATATATATATATACATATATAACTATAGCCATATTAACGCCCTCTAACTCCATCTAATTCGTTCTGTTTTTTCCCCTTTCATAGTCGTGGTCTCTTATTTAGATTTATTGTTAGCTCTGATTCCTCTAATCTACGTTTCTTTCCATTAGAGAAGGTTTCATTGAATATTGGGCCTAATGATTTTTCTACACATGTCATATTCATGACGTTCATTCCTGATTTTATTTCAATTGATTCTCTAATCAACCTGGTTAATCTATTTCGGTTACATAGTGAAATCCGTTTACAGCCGTCCCAGTTTATTTGATGACCTGACTCCATTGAGTGTCTGGCTAGATCCGATCTATTACTATGTCTGTATTTGCATGCAGTCTTATGTTCACCTCTACGTACCTTTATTGGACGCATGGTTTCACCTATATACCTAAGATTGCAATCTTTACAAGGTATCTCATAAACCCCTGATGTGTTAAGAGGTTCTATTTTTTCTTTTTGATTCGGTAACTTATTGCCTATTGTAACTGTTTGTCTTAACACTGTTCTTATGTTGTATTTTGTTGCTAATATCCTAATCTTTCTACTTAATTTGGAGTCTGGTAGAACCAGAGTTCTGTGCTTATCTTCATTCTGATTATCTAAATCTCCTGTCCGTTTCTCCTGTGTTATTCTTCTCTTAAATCGCAATAATGTCTCCTTTATGATTTTCTCAGTTAATTTTTCGGATAACCATTTATCCTGAATATTTCTTTCAATTTCATTAGTTCTTTATCCCTATATTTTAAATCCACTATTTTAAGACTTCTTATTATCATAGATTTTAGAATGCCTATTTTCATCCCAAACGGGTGATTAGAGCAATAATTCAGGAGGATACCAGAATAAGTATCCTTCCTATAAATATCTTTCTCTAATGTCTGACCCATTCGTTTTAATTTTACATCTAGAAACGATAATTCTTCTTTGTTTTCTTTTTCCAATGTGAATTTTACCTCTCCCAGTTGATTAGCTAAATACAGAAAATTCTCCAACTCATTGTCCCCGTGATTCCAAATTAGGAAGATATCATCTAGGAATCTTAAATATAAGCATGGTTTGAGGGGAGATCTAAGTAGGAGATTTTTTTCTAAATAATGCATATAAATATTAGCGACTGGGACTGATAATAGTTGTCCCATAGGAACACCTTTAACTTGAAGGTAGAATTCATTTCTAAATATAAAGTATGTAGAGGACATACAAATTTTTAACATTTCCATAATACTGCTTAACATCATTTTACTCCCTTCTAGTATTTCAGGGTATTCAGTTAGGCAACGTTGGACACACTCTAATGCAACCTGTACCGGAATGTTCGTATACATAGATACCACATCCAGGCTTGCCAGTTTATCATTCTCTAATAATTTATATTTACTAATAATATCCGTAAAGTGATAAGTATTTTTTAATGTATAATCTAGAAAATAGGTGTATTTTCTTATTCTATGGCACAGAAATTTGGACATTTTATAAGTTGGGGAATTCTGGACATTGACAATTAACCTAAGTGGATTATCTTTTTTATGAATTTTTACTAGACCATACACTCTGGGAGAGAGTGAATCTCTTTGTATTAATGATTTACCAAGTACTGAATCCAATTCCCCAGATCCGATCATTTGATTAATTAAAGTTTTAACCTCACCTTGTAATTTGTCCGTTGGGTCCTTATTTATTTTATGGTAAACTTCTTTATTATTTAATTGTACGTACATCTTATCCTCATAATCCCTCTGGTTTATTAGCACTGTTGCTCCACCTTTATCTGCTTTAAGGCATATCACCTTATTAGATAACAACTCCGATCTTAATCTTTTCAAGTCATAATTCTTTTTACATTTATCCTCCTTATGTTCTAATACTAATTTTGCAACATCCAATTCAAATTTAGTTTTCTCTTTTCCTGGGAGGAATTGTGCGATTTTAACTGTCTCGGTAATAATTTCATTCTTAGGTATGTATTCAATAGGAACAGCTGTGTTCAGTCCCAGGTTGAGTATTCTCTTTTCATTATCTTTGAGATCCATAGATGATAAGTTTATTACCCGTTTCGACACAAAAGAATCGTTTGGAATATTTCTTCCAGGCCTATAGATTCCCAGGTTTACAAGTTTCTTATCATGCCTCTTTTTAACCTTTTGAATTTCTTTATTCCTAGCCTTATCAGTGAAATCCTCTATACATTTAAGGTCCATTGAATGTAATATCAAGAGCAACCTTGACCTTATTTTAGTTTTTTCTCTAATAAGTTCCTTTAGATTTTGCGCATTTTTCTGCGTCTAATATAACTAGCTTTAACTAGAGAGTGAAAAAATTGAATTTTTATGAATCCTAACCAAACCAATGATCTTTGCTATTTCAAATATGATTTCTATGCCTGGCATGATTACTATACTTCCTATAAATTGAAACTTGATAATCTTCATGTTGGAAGATATATGGATTTAACAAAAACCGGAGATTTGCATATTAATAATGTCAGAACAACGAGCTAGGTCCCGAAAATGATCTCGTTGTTTTTATATTAAAGTAAATTTCTATACATGTTCATGACAATAACACATTATGAAATAGAATTTCTGGAAACTACATGGTTTATTGTGCATAAAACGAACCAACTATAACGACAACTAATTATGCAGTATGCGAGCAACCATGGTTTAAATGTGCTTTAATAATAAATGAGATATCGGATGTTTATCTGTGCCAAATGAATTGATCAGTTACGCGTAAAGGAAATCTCTTACATCGAAAATGGCAGGGACAGAAATTACTCAACGTAAACGAAAATGAAATATTTGAAACGTATTTTACTAGAACTCTTGTATTGTTGAATAACCAATTGGCATATTGATATTGCATCTTTAGAAATACTCCCGTGCATGCGAATTAGAACGTTTCTCATTTTTGATGGACTTCACGGTGTCAAGAGTGCAACAGACGAAAGACTGCGGATTATTGCAATATTATAAAATGGACATGTACTATTTATATAAAATGCAACGTTATTTTAATCATTTTTGACTGTTATTTGAAAACATTTTATTAATGAAAACTGGTTCGATTACAATTAATATGATTTTGTGTTGCAACTCAAAAATTGAATTTATTTATTTTAATTTTTAAATACTTTAATTGAATAATTTTCATTTTGAAACATTGTAGAAGTTATGTTCCTTGAGAACATAGCCAGACATTTTTGGTTGCAGTACATTGTCGTTTTACCAGTTTTTTCATGCACTTCAATGATGCTTATTCTATTCCGCTAATTAATGACGGTAAAACTGGCATTATCTATTTTTTAGCTGGAATTATTATTTATTTATGTAACAATCCAAGTTGAAGTTCCCTTTTACTGATAGGAAACATCTTTGCTGATACAATAAATAATTCTCTCTCAGTTTCCAATGTCTGCAAATAGTAAATTGATTTGTCAAACGGTCATAAAATTTCAAATAGAGGATGCTAAAAATGGGAAACATTTGAATAATTAATGTTCATCACTTCTAGTTCCTGCTTGATTACTCAACATGCCTTTTCACCGCGCTTCACAAATTTTAGATCCCAAATATATATAGGCTTATATGATTATTAGTCTATATATGAAAAAAGCATTTAATTTACCTTTGCCAAAACAAGAACACCAGCTGTTAATGCAAACCTGAAATATTATTCATCGATATACAAGCGTAAATTACCGATCAATTTGAGCCGATCGAATAGACGATTACTATGAATAGTAAAAGAACATTACAATTTGCGTGTCAACTTTAAATTAAATGGTGCATGTAAGTCTGCAATTGTGACTGATAGTAGTTTTGCGATGTTGTTCTACAACTGGTTTAATACAATAGGATTGGTTTTTACTTGAAGCTCGCAAGCGGATTTCAAAAGAATTGTTATCACCATCAGCGCAATCAATGATAGTTTAATTTTATTACCTATATATGTGACGAATGATGCACGAAGCGAATGCTCATGACTGCATAGAAATGTGCAGCCGACATTTCCCGCCAAGTAAAATGTATGCGAGACTACTGGAGATTAGAGCCGAATATATAATTTTGCTTTCCTTTTATATTCATTGCGGATTGATCTCCGCTGTTCAGTTTGCCGTCATACTCTGATGATGATCATGGAAGTTCAAAACGCGTCAGTGCGTGCGACTGGCGGTAGTTTTGCTATGTTGTCCAACGTCTGGTTAAGCAAAATATGATTGGTGTTTACTCCATGCTCGCAAACTTGATTCAAAAAGTTGTGCCGGATGTTATTGAATTCACCCACATATGTTGATCAGATATTGCTTTTAAGATACTCACCAAATGCAGTAACAGAAATGAGTTAGAAAGTTGTGAAGTGCCACGAATAAACAAATTGAAGTCTAATTCATGAAGAAAGAAATTATTTTGGGTATTAAGACTGAACCGGCGGTGATGCACGCCACTGATAGTAAGTTTCCCAATTTAACACTCTCTCATCGTTTTAACATTTTGTTTGCTTTATTTTTTTCGACTCGGAATCATTTCACCCAATGAGTTCTGACACTTTAGCATTCTAAGTAAAAATGAAGGAACGAGGTCATTTAAGACCATCAAATGCAGGTATAGAATGCTTTGAAATAGATTTCATGCACACTTCTGTTTAGAATCTACATTGCCATGGGATCATCTTAGCTGTATGCTTTTGCAGTTTTTATTATTTTATAAGATAATATATACAAAATGAAAAATATTTCATTCTTGCTTGAGCTCGTGGTGGTTGATTGGCGTTCATTAAAATATTTGTCTAACATCTCACTTCTAAGCGGCATATTTTCGTAACATCTTAATACAGTTGGTATATATAGAGGCAACTTTTTCGATTGTGCAATATACAAATATTGGCTATAGGATACTAAGAAATACCTTAAGGACAAGAAAAAACAAGGTTATCTGGACAGTGTGAATTGAAGAATTTTTAGTTGTGTACTTGTTTCCAACTAATCGTGTTCAAAAACGAACTTGGGCGAAGCTGACTTTTATGCGACCTATTGGCAAATGCTATACTAAGTTTTTTAAGAATTGGTTTTTAGTATCTAGTTTTAAAATATTTGATAGCAATAGCAATCCAAATATTTCCTCACAGTGAAATGAAGATAATTCTCAGCCCAAGTGATAGATAAGCGAATCTAGCAACCGAAGCAATGCAGGCAAAGACTAAAGAATATTCAGGATATTCATAGTTGAAATCCATATAGTAAATATCGATCTGGCCAAAAGTATACTCATTTAGTTATTAATTTTTGCACAGAACTTAGTGTCTTATTCATGCACGTAATAGAACGTGGCGCGTTATCCAGAGTTAATGCAGCCTTTACGGCAAATAATAAGATTAATGTCGCATATTATGAACGTTTTGATACGTATTTTGTGACTGTGCATAGTCTTAAAAGTGTGATAGCTACAGTCTTATGCTTTTCGTTATAGATCCATGCGTTAGGAAATTGGTGAAGATGCAACAGACTAAATGACCGCTAATACGTGTGCTTTACAAAGTTTGCACGGGACCTAGTGTCAATGCGGTATTTAGTTAGATTAAATAACAGTTTGTTATATATAAATTAAATATTGAGGCATCCACATTTGAGATCTGTTGCCTATACATATTAAGCCAACCACATTTCCAAACTGATCGCCATTAATGCGTTGGTTGACTAATTTTCGAGACGCATTTTACAAATCACTACTAGAATTCGTATTGACTCACTGCTGTGCGTTAAAAGCTAGTTTGCAAAACTTCGCGTTAACGCATTCTATTGGAGAAAATCATTAAATGAATACCTTGTTTACTGAATTCATTTCCACTTGCCTGCACAACCGTGGCTGCAGTACATTTAACCAAAACAAAATGAAGCTCAGTCTCTACTGGCAATGTATTGACACGACATTTGTTTAATATGCCTCAAAATTGCGACCAAAATTATCAAAAATTTGGGTAAAAATTAAAAGTGGTTTTGGACAATTTTGATGCGTTCTATGTTGTGTCTGTGACCCACAAAGCAAGCTAGCCATATTCATATCTTCTTCGCTATTAGACTAGGAAGATAGATTTCGAATTAGCACAGTCGTGCGATGTGAGAATGATGCGAGACAGCTCGCAATAATTTCGAAAATCATTTAAAAATATTCATACGATTGTAAGTCCTTGATTTTAGATCCTTAGCATAAGCATCATTCATTCCGCGTGTCTCTATCCGTTGCACGCTATTCTTTTCTTGCGTTAGAAAGTACGTCAAAGTATAACCGAGCAAACTAACGTTACAGATCAGTGAAACCTATTTGAGTGCATTAACGAATTTGCGCTATATCTCTCGTTAATGCAGCCTATTTTGACAAGTCAAAAGTAAATTATCCTACTGGAGGAACTTGTCATATGCAAAACCTATTTGATCAATAACGAGCTAAGTCTGTTCTTGCAATGAATGGAGACCGCATAGGAATATCCAATAACAAATGAGTGAAACTAGCCTTCGAAAAAAGCCTGTCTACAATTAATTGGTTGCTGTAGGCAACTCTGACATCCGTAGCCTAGAAATGGTGCTAGCCACAAACTGATTCATCTCGCTATTATTTCATACGTTAAAAATATGGTCCGGATGAACAGAGAAAGTTACCACAAACATTTGGTGAGAAACCTGCGCGCCAATTCATGTTAATGCACCTAATATGGCAAATTATAACACGAATGTACTTTTTGCTGTTTTTTCTCATTCTCTTGCGGAAATATCGCTGTACATTTTATTGTTAATAGCAAACTCCGTCCTGTTTTCGCAATGGATGCGACCAATCTATGCTACCAAGTAAAAACTTAGCCAACCAGGCCTTCAAAAGATGTTAGTCACATCTCTCATCTACTCCTCAATATTTAAAGCATTAACAAGCTATTTAAAGCGCTGAAGAACAAATTACAGCTCGGACTCAGTGTTAAATTATGATTCATTAAAAAATATGCTAAGCACTACATGACAAATCGCAAGAAAAACACCCATTACGTTAAAAACATAATTCCCCTTAACTCACGAAAGCGCAGCTTTTCTACAATAGTTGTTGTCATTAACGGTCTTTGTCTGTTTTCGCAACCTGTCTTATACATTTTATGATACAAGTAGACACACATGGCTCCTATAGTTAGGGTTACACCAAGTGTTATTTTGCCTGTGTATTTCGAACGACACTTTATATAATATCCCGTACATTAAATAATCCCGTTAAATGAAAACACTGAAGAAGTGATTAACGAAAATTAAATTACATGTAAATTATAAACAAAGATGAGCAAGGTTAATCTTAAATAAACAACATGAACGGTGACCAGTGCACATGAATTTCATGTTATAATATACGATGTGATAAGATAATCATAATTATCCGTATGCAGAGAATATTATAATAAAATCCAATTAAATGGCTAATGTGCATGACTGTAATATAAAACTACTCTGAATTTAAATTTCATATTACAGGGGCGAGATGAATAGTTTTGGAACAAAATGTTTTGAAATGTCGCTCGTGGTTTACGACATGCTTCTAAAGGTGTGCCAATAATCTTCTTATTACAAGTGTTAATATTAATTTCATCAACGATAAGTTGAATGATAGATAAACAAATTTGAACGACAATAGGTCTAGTAGGAAAAACGCAGCAGTTACTATATTTAAGCTCTGGATAGGCAACTAAAGCAGTCACTTTGCAGAAGACCAGGATTATACACGCGATAAATAACTTGATACCGAGTCAATGTTGTCTTGTGTGTTTGACTGCAATTCGTCTGCTAAAAATAACACAAAGTTAAATTTAAGAAGAAAATCAGCGCTAGCTTTATATTGTGAATTTATTTATCTATTTGGTCGCATAAAATGGCAAATGGATACTGTTTCGTGTCTGCATTTTCAATTAAAAGAAATGGAATACTTTTAAAAAAACGTTATATTTGATAGTGAAATTGCATACTGGGTTCCTAATAATGTTATATTTGTGTAATATGGTATAGTTAAAATTAGTAAAAATAGTATATTTACTATGTTATAGTTTATGAGGTTTCGATAAATGATTTAGCATTTTCAGATCCATTTTGTTGCACGTGCCGAAAATGTTTCATGTTAATTAATCAATTCTGATTAGGCGCTATTGCGGGCCAGAGATGAATTCGATACAAAGTTTGACTGTAATAAATTCCTCGATTATAAATTTCTTCGTAAGCCAATGTCGAAAGTACAGCTCACTACAATTACAGCCAACAACACGTTACCGGTTGATCTGCTGCATTAAATCACCTACGACTTACTTGCAGATGCAAAGATATATAAGTGATATTTCTATTTATCACATAGTATTATTCAACTGACAGTAAATATTTGCTAACTTAATTAAATCGTTGACAATTGGTGTAATTTGTTACGTCCACAAGATTTCTTCTTAAATTTGAATCATATTTCTCGGTTCACCAATGAAATTTCTTGCCGCAAAATATACCAATATACTGGTAAAAAAATTAGTAGTTTCGAAGTGTCACATCAGTATGAAATTCCAAATAAAAGCACATACTACCTTCTAGTAGAATATATGAGTCTTTTGTTAAATTAACGAAGTGCTCCCTGTATTATGCACAAACTAAAATGTGAAAAGTTAAATTGTCTTTCAATATAGTGGCCTGCCTGACAATGGAAAAAATGGTCTTTCAGTGATTTGCAGCTTTTGGCACAAAATTGAAAACCTCGACTCGGCCTGAAGCCAATCCGACTGCTAAGGCGGCTTTGCAAGGCGTCTGAGGATCTAATATGCCAGCAATTGCTGTTATTGGACAACAAACCGGATTGAAAGCAATCTGAAAAATAATAAAAAAACCGTAAAAACAGACGCCATTTTAATTTTAAAAGTTCGATTCAAGTTAAATTAGCATACTTAATAAACGATAATTCTCATCACGAAATTCTTTTAAACAATTAAAGAATAAATATCGGTTAAGAAATAAGGATTAAATAAATACTAAATGTAACATTAATATGCAAGTGAAATAATTAAATCTATACTCGTATGGGCATAGATTATTTATCAAACTGAGCTTAGAAGTGAGAAAAGAAAAGCATATAGAGCTTGCATATATTAAACATATATTTCTTCAAGTAATAAAAACACGAGGGGACTCATCAATAGGAGGCTGTATTACACCCTTTAGCCACTATATATTAGGGTGAGAAATGTGGGATAATAGGACGGTACAATCTCCTAGACGAATGTGTAAACCTATAGTAGTGAAGCTATGATCATATAGGGTCCCGAAAATGCGACTTCAACACTTACTCACTCTGTATAATATATATACCGAATTTGTAAAGGATAATAACAATAGGACTATTGTGTTAGTAACAGATACCAACTTTATAGTACCGAAATGGTACATGTTACTAACACTATGATTTCCAAGTCGGTACATGGTACCAACATGATGGATATCAATTTATGCTAGAGTTTATCGAAATTGAGAATTACAACACCTGTTACTCCAGCAAATCCATACACTCTGGCCTTGATCGATATCAGTTATCAAATTTCGCGATAAGCATGACATCATTAAATAATAATATATAACAGTTAAATACTGTTTGTTGCGGAGAACTAATATATATGCAAGTATGTATTAGGTGTTGCGAACTAAGTAACAAATTATTTCAGTTGTGACCAGAAGGTTAAACCAAAGACAGCATGAACGGAAAGTATAATCTCATTCACATTCGTTTCGTGCTTACTGGCGACTCATTAATAGGAACCGGTATTACGTCCTTTAACCACTATATATTTGGGTGAAGAATGTGGGATAATAGGACGGTACAATCTCCTAGACGAATGCGTAAACCTGCATTGTCGTTGACTTTAGATGATTTTAGCTTCACTATTGCAGGTTTACACATTCGTCTAGGAGATTGTACCGTTCTATTATACCACATTCTTTGACCAAATATATAGTGGCTAAAGGGCGTAATACCGGCTCCTACTGATGAGTCGCCAGTAAGCACGAAACGATGTGCATGAGATTATACTTTCCGTTCATGCTGCCTTTGGTTTATCCTTCTGGTCACAACTGAACTAATTTGTTACTAGGTTCGCAACACCTAATACAAACTTGCATATATATTAGCTCTTCGCAACAAACAGTATTTAATCGGTACTATAATGTTGGTATCGGTTACTAACACAATAGTCATAGTGTTAGTATCCTTTACAGACTCGATATATATATATATATATATATATATATATATATACTCTTTCTATATATATATATATATATATATATATCATAGTGATGAGTTAGCGTTGAATTCGCTTTGTCGAAGCCTTTATATGATGTTAGCTTCACCTCTGAATGTTTATACATTCGTCTAGGAGATTTTACCGTTCTATTTTCCCATATTCCTCACCCAAGTATATAGTGGGTAAAGTGCGTTAATACCTGGCTTCTTCTGATGAGTCGCCAATAAGCACGAAACTAATGTGCACGAGATCATACTTTCCGTTCATGCTGTCTTCGGTTTGTCATTTTGGTCATAATTAAACTAATTTATTACTAGGTTCGCAACACCTAATACATACTTGAATAGATACACTAGTTGGCTCGCAACAGAAATCCTATTGAGCAGAGAGATTATACACACACAGACGATTAGACAAAGTCTATTTTAATCTGTAACTATAACGAGGGTAAAGTAATCAGCTACACCAAGTTCTTAACGAAAATTAACTTACCTGGTTCCAGACAGACTTCGCAGTCTCATTCCCAGTACCGTACTCTATACTTGAAGGTGCTTTGCAAACGAAAAGACTAACAATACCGTCAGATGTGGCCACTCCAAGATAGAGATCTTTGCCCTGACTGCCTAGCGAGCAGACAAGTGGTGCGTACACCTCTCCAGGTGGCAGCTAAGCGAAAAAAACCAAAAGTACATCAAGATGAGTGCATACCTATGTACGTAGCCGAAAACTGTATCTCCGACTGTAATTTTATCAAATGGTTAAATGCAGCTTTGATGAAATATAAAAAATGGAAATACAAATGATACGGAAAAAGTTTACTATGTTTCTCCTATGCCATAATATTTAAAATTTATTCGAGAACAGATAAGGCACATGTAGCTCGATGAAACACTATGGTCGCGAAATTTATACAGAAAACACGCAAGCCTAACAACCCAATTACAAAATTTGACGCAATTGTAATATATCGGGCTTAAAAGCCCGATTACGGATTCAAATATCGGATTTCAAAATAAAAATGTTAAACGGTTGAAGTATGTGATATATATATATATATAAATTATATATATATATATATATATATATATATATATATATATATATATGCTTACTTTACCTACTTTACTGCGGCTGACTCCTTTAGGAGGATAAGCCGGCTCCATGTGACATTTCATGGAGTTTCTTGGGAATTTGGTACAAGTGGTGTCCCCTCACCACTCGGCTTTTTGATCGAGGACGCACCTCTAGCCTTTGCACATCCAAGCGCAGTCTGCAAGGCAGCAGTAAGTTGCATGGTTGCCGGTGGCTGTTGAGAGCTCATTCGCCATTCGGAAGTACGTGGTACTGTCCAGGAGTCCATATAATCCTGTGGCTGTTGAACCCTTTTGTGGCGGGGAACACACGCCGAGTCATGGTGCCGTCGTCGGGCTCATGTGGTATTTTATAGGAGATCCGATTGCCGGTCAGAAATCCACCACGCCCTGGTGACACCACCGCCATAGCCCCGTTAGCCCATGTACGATCGGCCATAGAGTCATGGTTGACACCGTCGTACCACGTTGAGGAGGGGATGGACTTTACGACGGATATATATATATATATATATATATATATATATATACATATATATATAATCCAAAGGTGGGAACGACAATAATATAATGGGATTAGTGTTTATTTCAAGTTCGTGACCTTGATTTAAATAATTAATATTACAACTAGCACAATCTAAGCTTGTCTAAGTATCATGAAGAACCTGAAAGCCGAATTTCTTCACTAACTTTGTGCTAATAGTTGACCGGTCGAAACCATGTGATAAAAGGTTATTGTTGCAGGTTCTAAGAGCAGTAAAAAGACTAAGTTGGCGCGACCACTAAATACTGGTATCTTAATTTATTTTTGAGTAACGTATTTGTCTGTAAATGGTAAATATTAGCTGTTGGAAACAAGGCAATCTGATGCATAGAAGAAATGACAATTTGCATAGTCTTTGAAGTGAGTAAAACAGTGTTATCAACAACCATAGAAACTTTATTTATTAGTTTGAAGACACCAGAGTCAGAAAGACAAATATTGCCTAATTACTTGACCTGTGTTGTGCCAAATACTGGCTTGTTTCCAATAAAGTTTTTGAGGGAAATATTTTGCGTAGCTCTATTGGTATTCTTCAGCGGTCCAAAATTCACCACCTGATTTAGTAACGATCAAATCAAGCAAGTATGATATTTTATTTATACATCTGACTGGTTAGTCACATAATATGATAAACTGTTTTGACAAAGCCAGGCTCCTCAAGAGATAGTAACATAACTTGACAAAAGCAGGCATGAACACTGCGACAAAAATAACAACATTCACACATAAGCAAGGAATAGAAAGCGTAAGCCTTGTCTAGCTTTACATTGCAAAATACCATGAGTAGTATCAATTCTTTAAATCAAGTTTGCGATTTTAGATTTAACACAAACTCCATTGTATCAAAACCACCGCACAACAATGCGGAACTACCGTTAATCACACAGAACGATGCATTTCAACCTTCCATGATCATCATAAGAGCAAAACGGCAAACAGGCTAGCCAGGATCAAACTTAAGCAAATGTTTAAAGTAAAAGCAAAAATAAATATGCAGTTCTCACCTATATTTGTCTCACTTATGTTGACAAATGTATGTACTTAATGGGTCTGGTGTTTATATCAAGTTCGCAACCTTGATTATAATAAATAAGTGTTCAGTTTGGTTAATTAATCAATTCATATAGAACAAGGCTTTTAGTTTATTGCACACACAAGCAATCAATCGGGTTTTTTGGCTACCTAAAATGTCACCCTTGGTCTGTTTTCAGTGTTCCTTTATTGCATTAGGTAAACAAAAATACAAACAATTGATGACTTAATATAAAGTTTGCGGATAAAGCAAACAAACGCTTTCTGTTAAATACTGTTTGTTGCGGAGACCTAATACATATGCAATTGCAAAAAGCGCTTTCTGTGCCAGTTCTAGTGTTGGTTACATCGCACGCAGAACTTGACTTTACCTACACTATTTAACAAATCAGGCAGTCTATTTTTCAGATTTTACCGTCTCATATATTGCAAACCTATTTTCTTTGTCACAATCGTTAAAGCCATTTTGTCTTTCAACTAATAAGCATGTTTAATTCCTAATAACATGTTAACATGTTCAACAAACGTTTGCGTACCATAGCTTTTCTTATAATTTATCGGGATTATTCAGACAACTTAGTAATGTAAACTCAAGGGACAATGGCAAGTAGCCTTCAAAATTGGCAAGGCTTGTTCGAATGGCTGACAGTCTTCTAGCTGGAGAAAGTCTTCCAGATATATATATATATATATATATATATATATATATATATATATATATATATATATGCATATATAGGTGCTTCGGATTACGATAAAAAGCAATTGTTACAATTGAACAAATGTTAATAACGAAGAATAAAATAATAGTTACCTGTTTCTCGGAAATAACTTCTCCAGAGCTAGTTATAAATTGAATCACGAAAGTTTTCGTCTTTGAATCAGGAAGATTACGTGAACAAGTAGCTAGTAATACACTACAACGTAAATTAGTAAAACAATAAATTTGTTCAAAATAGAAATCATAAAATATTCGGTTGTCATTAACTGATGCATTGGCATTTATTCATTGGAAATAACAAAGCGAGAAACAAGTGAGAAAATATAGAAATACGAGAATAGCTCAACTTGATCATGTAAAAATGAGAAACACCATCAAGGCATAAGCTTAATACTTAATGGCTAGTTTTAGAAAAAAAAACCAGAAAAGCGTCTGAGAGCGCATAACAAATGATATAAATGTTGTTCAAATGAGACGCGCAGGGTAGTAGATTCATATGGATTAATAGAAAATTATGTTCAACTTTATGATATTCCCAAATGGAGCATTAATGCACACAGAAAAACACCTAATCACACGTAGTTTTTTATATATATATATTATTAGATATAAGCCGTTTGGCGGTGAGAGGTGTTGGAATAGATAAATATGTCTATAGCGTCTAAATACTTTACGTTCCAAAAGGAAGATTTTAAACAACTGAGAGATGTGCCAATGGGGCAACCATTGTCTGTTCAAGTTGATAGCATATTTATGCAGTATACTGACAAAGCACCATAGAAAGAACACCCTTTAAACCAAATTTTTTCCTAAGTATCCTTGATGATCTATTTGTAATTTGTTAAAACGGTGATAATAAATTGATAAAATTCCTTAATTGGCAAATGATAGAGATGATTTGAAGTTCAAGTTGGAAAAGGAAATGAAGGGAGAAATAGCAGTCTTAGATGCTAAACTTAGACGGAATTTAGGGATATTAGAATAGGATGTCTATAGGGAAAAGAACTATCGCGTATCTTGATTAATTTTTACTCGAATCATCCGTATCGTACGAAAATTTAAGATTATCGTAGAACCTTGGTAATACCGGATTCGAAATTGAGTAGAAAAAAGTATATTAGAAGCCAGACATATTATTAAAACTATATTGAAACAAACACTCACCTTAGGAGGTAAATTAAAAAAAACAACAGAGAAAAAATAGACGCTTTGGACATTCCAGGCGCAAATGGAATACTTTTCAGACTGAAAACTAACGTATTTAGAAGAAATGATACATCCAATTAAGGTCATAAACAAAACACTCTGTAAATATAATTTGAATGATAAACTCTCTTGCGCAGTGCTGTCCTTCTTGTTGCGAATTTGATCGCATTTACCTTATGCGGGACAATAGATAGCATTCTTAGGTCGGTAAAATCTTGAATTTTGATCAATTTCAGGTGCTTCGATTGATGGGTTCTCACCTGTCCCTTCTTTTTTGAGCTTTCCCTCAGCTGATTGACTGAAAATGACGTTGGATCAAGATTTTCCATTGTTCTTTACCCGATATTTCGAGACTTCATTTCCAGTCTCATCTTCAGGTTTGACACAATACGCACAGGAGTAAAACACAACTTGAGTCAATTGAAATTAAATCGCTAGGCCTAATATTCACTGAGGCAATAGCTTTTGCAGGAAAAGAAGAACGGATGAATTCAAGGGATTTAATTTTCAGAGTAAGAGATTAAATGTTTGATAGAACCGCGAACATACAAATTATTATCATATCAATTCTGTGCATTTCTTTAATTTGCCTTATTTGGTTAATAGGGATTCACTTCACAATTATATCCTCTTTAGTACTACCTTAAAGTTCTTCTAAAGTGAGATCGGAAGTATCCATTTATGCATGATACCTTTAAGCGATGAATTTAAATGGCCAATCGATACTACGCCTTTTCTTGCTCTTTTATTTCAATTGTCTTTGTTATTTCGACGTATGCTTGATTTCAGATTAGCCTCAATCTTTCAATTTTATTCGCGGACAGAAAGTTCAACTTACTGTATCAGTTGTTTCCATGTAATAAAAATACACAAACAAACTTATTTATCTAAATATTCGAAATTAATTTATCCATATTTAATATGGTTTTAAGTTGATAGGGGTCATAATATACAACAAGAAAAACGTTCACTATCTAGAGAAAGCAACTTAACAGTTTAGTGAAACCTCGTAGGTTTGTCTATGATCTGTTATTGTTTGACATGCATTAACTTGGTAAATTTAAGCGGATATAGACAAATGTTAAACGTTTGTTGATGTAATCTTAACATGAGTTACATAACAAAATGACTCGTCTATCTATGATAAGTGAATTGACTTTATACCAGTGTGTACACTATACAACTCATAAGCAAGTATAACTTGAAATGAATGGATCCAAACGTAGAAGGATCTAGTTGTATATATATAAAAATGATTTCGCGGATGTATATACATGGGAGCGCATTTGTTAAAAGGATAAGATGTGGAAGAAGAGAGTTACTTGTGTGCTGTATTATTGTCCTTTTTGTATTGCCATTTG
Organism: Eudiplozoon nipponicum; assembly: GCA_029291075.1. Taxonomy (NCBI): domain Eukaryota; kingdom Metazoa; phylum Platyhelminthes; class Monogenea; order Mazocraeidea; family Diplozoidae; genus Eudiplozoon; species Eudiplozoon nipponicum. The sequence continues at coordinate 27,471 of JAQBSW010003648.1, forward strand.
TGTGACTATTGAATGCGCTGTGAGGATAACTACGCGAACAAGTATTCGAAAAATTAGAAAACCTTCAAGAAGCTTCAAAGAAAGTCAAATAAAAATAAATATATGCCAGAGCTGATGTCGTCCAGAATAGTAACAGAGGATATTTTGTTCAGAGTCATGAAACTTACCACAGATATTTTGTCGGTATACAAAAAAATTCTGTAAAATAGCAAACGCAACTCATTTATTAGGTAGAATTCGAATTTATTGTTTACTTTTAGTAGTATTTAGAATTGCTGCAGACAGGGATCAGACTCAGGAGCATTTGATGAAACATGAAACTAACCCCCTGCATTACGGATTTTCCGCATTACATGCATTTTTTTCAGTTTTATACCAACTTACGCTATTTGGCCAGTCTCTCTCACACGTAAGCGAATATTGGCAGAATACTACATTATATGTATATATATATATATATATATATATATATATATATATATATATATATATATATATATATATATATATATATTCTTTTGAAATGCGAGCTTTAATAAAATTCATTGTACCCTTCCTTTGTGCAAAAACAAAAAGAAATTTTATCAGATATAAGAAAATTTTCTTTCTCATGGTCTTCTCAAATATCTACTCATGAACATATCTTTATATATAAATTGGAAAGCAAAACAAGATAGAAATATGTGAACAAAGAGAGTGTGAAAAATAGAAACCAATCAAATTGCGTGCGTCACATCCAGTTCAAGCTCAATGCTTGTACGTGCTTCTTCTGCTTACATAAATCCGGCTGCAATTTGTTTATCCATAAGGCTTCGTATGTGGCTAGCTCCCTTTTGTTTTTGCATTTAGTAATTACTTTGAATGCTACGTCTGGAGAACATACGTGCGATGTTTCGATGATGTGTTGCGCAATAGCAGACGTGTATTCACCATTTGATTTAAAACAGGCGTTCAAGTTGCAATGTTCTCTCATTCGAGTAATTAACCGTCTGGTCGATCGGCCTACGTAAGTTGATCGACAACTTGCGCATGTATATTGGTAAATAATATTTGATATCGACATTAACGGCTGTTTCTCTTTGATTGCTGGTAAAGGCAAGTGTGTTACCCTAAATAACACTCGTAGTTTGGCTTCATTAAATGTGCGTGTCAATGCTGCTTCAACTTTCTTTTGTGCCATTCGGGAAACTGCATCCCCCTTAAATGGGATGTTTAGGTAGACGGTTTTCTTTTCTGGCCCATAGTACGTCTGTTTCTGGTTAACTCCCCTTTTAATATTTGATTCAATTAATTGTCTGGTATAGCATTTTGGCATTAAATCGTTAATTGCTTTATTATATTCATTTTCTTTAGAATCTTGACTAACCAACCTGTCAATTCTTGAAAAGCAACCACGAACTGTTGATAATTTATATTGAAATGGCACAAAACTGCTGTAATGCAAATACTGTGCAGACCATGTTGGTTTATGGTAAATTGTTCTGTTTAATTTACCATTAGTTTCTTTCTTTAATAGTACATCTAGGAAAGGCAGACAGTCATCTTTCTCGTGCTCTGACGTGAAACCGATATTCTTATGTGCTTTGTTGAAACTTTGAAGCAATGTTCGTGATTGCGACCTGTTTTTAAGTACAAGAAATATATCATCCACGTACCGTATATATTGAGCACATTTACTTATGTCACTCTTTAATGATGTATTTTCTAGGTGCCCTAGAAAAATCTCAGCCAACACTGGAGATAAGGGGCTTCCCTTTGCGACACCATCAGTCTGTTTGTAGATGTTTCCATGTTTCTAGACGATAAATCAGATGAAATAGACAAGATGGAGCGCAAAGTAATAAATGAAATTAAGATTTTGACAGATGCCGGTTTTATTGATGAGGCCACTGCACAGAAGCTCAAGCCAGTTGGATCATCTACACCAATAATGTACGGATTACCAAAAACACACAAAAGAGGTTGTCCTATGAGGCCAATTTTATCAATGGTAAATTCTCCGTTTCATGCACTAGCTAAATGGCTAGTTCGTTTACTTGAACCATTACGTAAACTACTAGGTAATCATTCGGTTGCCGATTCGTTTGAGTTTGTAAACAAAATTCAAGATATAAATGTTAAAAACAAGATTATGGTATCTTTTGATGTTACGTCTTTGTTTACAAATGTTCCAATTGATGAAACCATTGACATTATAGTCAAAGCGGTAGAACACGATATATTACCATCGCCGGTGCCAGGTCAAACTCTACGCAAGCTTATCTTATTATGCACGAAAGACGTACGATTTCGTTTTAATGGAAACATCTACAAACAGACTGATGGTGTCGCAATGGGAAGCCCCTTATCTCCAGTGTTGGCTGAGATTTTTCTAGGGCACCTAGAAAATACATCATTAAAGAGTGACATAAGTAAATGTGCTCAATATATACGGTACGTGGATGATATATTTCTTGTACTTAAAAACAGGTCGCAATCACGAACATTGCTTCAAAGTTTCAACAAAGCACATAAGAATATCGGTTTCACGTCAGAGCACGAGAAAGATGACTGTCTGCCTTTCCTAGATGTACTATTAAAGAAAGAAACTAATGGTAAATTAAACAGAACAATTTACCATAAACCAACATGGTCTGCACAGTATTTGCATTACAGCAGTTTTGTGCCATTTCAATATAAATTATCAACAGTTCGTGGTTGCTTTTCAAGAATTGACAGGTTGGTTAGTCAAGATTCTAAAGAAAATGAATATAATAAAGCAATTAACGATTTAATGTCTAATGGCTATCCCAGACAATTAATTGAATCAATTATTAAAAGGGGAGTTAACCAGAAACAGACGTACTATGGGCCAGAAAAGAAAACCGTCTACCTAAACATCCCATTTAAGGGGGATGCAGTTTCCCGAATGGCACAAAAGAAAGTTGAAGCAGCATTGACACGCACATTTAATGCAGCCAAACTACGAGTGTTATTTAGGGTAACACACTTGCCTTTACCAGCAATCAAAGAGAAACAGCCGTTAATGTCGATATCAAATATTATTTACCAATATACATGCGCAAGTTGTCGATCAACTTACGTAGGCCGATCGACCAGACGGTTAATTACTCGAATGAGAGAACATTGCAACTTGAACGCCTGTTTTAAATCAAATGGTGAATACACGTCTGCTATTGCGCAACACATCATCGAAACATCGCACGTATGTTCTCCAGACGTAGCATTCAAAGTAATTACTAAATGTAAAAACAAAAGGGAGCTAGCCACATACGAAGCCTTATGGATAAACAAATTGCAGCCGGATTTATGTAAGCAGAAGAAGCACGTACAAGCATTGAGCTTGAACTGGATGTGACGCACGCAATTTGATTGGTTTCTATTTTTCACACTCTCTTTGTTCACATATTTCTATCTTGTTTTGCTTTCCAATTTATATATAAAGATATGTTCATGAGTAGATATTTGAGAAGATCATGAGAAAGAAAATTTTCTTATATCTGATAAAATTTCTTTTTGTTTTTGCACAAAGGAAGGGTACAATGATATATATATATATATATATATATATATATATATATATATATATATATATATATTCGCTTTCAAAGGTACAGAATGCCGAACAGTTAGATACTGTACAGAATGCCTGATTGCATTTCGCTTTGAGGATTTACACATGTTAATTTGACTGAGTTACTGTATCAAATTAAATATATCAGAAGTTTGTCACTTCCATTCGCCCGATGTCACTGGACAACTGTTTAATCGGTTCTTTTCCATTACAGCGAATAATTAGGGGTAAAGCCGCACCCATTAAATTCATATCTTATATGTACCTTGTGGTGTGATCCTCATTAGTCATTTTTATTTCATATTGTGATGATGAATATGGTGAGTCGAAACTATTCCGTACAAGGGAATGACAGCAGTCTAGCTATGCTAAGCGGTTCGCCAAATAGAACGGAATTGATTTTTTTCACAAGTTGGAAAACGTTTTTTTAGAGAATTGTTATCACCACTTGCGCAATAAATTATTGCTAAAATTTATAGTCGGATTGCTGTTTAGAGTTGACTCCTCCTAAATTTTGGTATTATGTAAAAAACAAAGTCTCAACAGGATAACGTAATTTTTAACGCTGATTTTGGTTTACTCTCTTTGCATGATATATATGAACTTGTTTATAGGCCGCCATACCATATGCTTAAATTACTAATAAATGGCAGTGTTTCATTAAATGAATGACAATCAACGTAAGTTCAGAACAAGTATACGAAATATTATTGTTTTGAATTTCTGTAGACATCTTTTCACAAAGATTCATCAGGTCCTACATCCGAGATAAACTGTGAAATGTGAAGCTTTATCGAATTAAAAAGTGAATTCCCTATGCTGCAAGGGAATGAAAGAGAAAAATCACAGGAAACCCTTAGTTTAAAGCGTTTTCAGCCGTTTAACAGTTATCAGAACACTTACTAGTTAAATAGAAGGAAAAAGAAGGAGAATTGTTTCGTGATCTAGACATTTGCGCATAAATAAAGCATCAAGGTTATATATACTTTGCAATTATGATAAATCTCACTACCCGATTTAGCAAGAAGCGCGCGAGAACGAAGCTAAAAAAAATAATGCGTATTCTGCTAACAAGCGAAAGGTGCATCGGAATGAGCAGCAGTAGCTAGATTCACGTTAAATCAAAGGAAACATGACGTGAATGGCTAATTAGCAAATGGGTCATTTTAGAAATTTAGCATATACTCAGAAATTACAAGAGCTACAAAACGCCGATATAAAAAACGCAAGAACACAGGTTGCAAAAATTTCGAGCAACAGCAATGATGATCAACACCAATCCTATTTAATTGAACACACAACACAAGATAGATAAAGTAAAGTCAGGCGCACGATTTGACCAATTTAGTGGTTTGAGTGGTTTTCAACAGAGCTCGACGATAAAATCACAAACAATGATCACAACGCAATGCACGTATCAGATGTGAAAAATCAAAGGTGTGGTCCGCAACCATACACGTCTTGAATTCGGTTTGTCCGGAAAATGTGGTTCACAAAATTTCTATGCAGTTACGAACAGACCATTTAGCAGCATTTACCAAAAGTTTATAAGTAACACAATTAAGCAGTCACTGTTTGCAAAGTGGGGTTAAAATTTTTTATTTAATTTAGTTTGTGAACATGAAATAATCAATCTCATTTTGTTAAAACAGTCAAAAAAATGTATCTTAGCTATCGTCCAACGCACGTACTGATGCATGTAGAAATTCCATGGTTACCATCAGAGACCATACAATTAAAGAAGAATTGAATTCGCGGGTGGTGGTTTTGCTATGTTGTTCGACGACTGGTTAAATAAAATGGGATTGGAGTTTAATTCAAGCTCGCAAACTCGATTTAAAGAATCATCAGAGCCCGACGGAAAACTGGATATCGAGAATAAAAAAGTCTTAAATGCGGCATTCACTCCTACTAGTATCGCACGCATAGTACTTTGCATATGCATTTAAGTTTGTTCCTAATTGGTTAGTTTGCTGTTATTTTCCGATAATTAAAATTTAAGGTAAATGCTCGTCCTTACGCAAGACTGATGGTAGATTAACTATCTGTGGGGCATGTTTAACAACATGAGAATAGTGTTATTGTCTCCGTAAACTCGATTAAAATCAATCCTAGTACCAACCAAGTAAAGAATGATAGCTTAGCTGTGATGTAAATAAACATATATTTCTCCATCATCTGGAATGACCTCTAGTTTTATATTTCATTTGCATATCCGATAACTTCAGAAATTGGAGATTTATTTAATACTGCTGATCGAAGAAAAGACGGATTGAAACGTTCCGAAAAAATCTGCAATACTGTTATTGTCTCAATTTTAAATTAACGCATTACATCGTGCTTCAAAATGTGATGGGCATTCATTAAATTACAGATCGACAATAACAAGTGTGCGTCAATGACAAATAGATTACAAAGTACATAGCTCATTGGTTACTACCATCGTTGGTACACATAGAGACAATGTGCGAACTTTTATGATACTTCATTAAAATTATTAAATATGTTTTTTTTGTGTTAACTCATTGTGAAATTGAACTGTTTGTCTTCAAATAAAAAACACTCATCGACGAAACGTAGTAAAGATTTTAGTTGAGGGCGAAAGGCATATACACCCTCCAGTGTGACCTTAGTTTATTTTTGCTCTCTTGTTCTAATCACTCAGTACTATGCAGAATTTAGGTCCTTGCGATAAGAATACTTTCTGATCGTCTTATAGAATCAAACTTGTATAGTTAGAAATGACGGCGTTACGATTCTCCAGAAATGCTTTAGATAGTTATTTTCTATAATATGACTTTGCACATATTAACACATATTTATAACCGAGTGACTAACAGCGTCCTTGCACGCTACAAACTTCCATCGACGAAGCACATAAACACGTGGTTCCAACGCTGCATTCAAATTGTTGATGTAGTCAGGAAACAGGTTTTGGGTTTCAATTGAATACGTTGTCAACGGTCTTAAGACATCCTTAGCTGAATTTGTAGAAAATGGTTGACATAGTTTGTAGAGACCCCGTAGAATTTTTTTGTCTTCAATGCACCACTTATAAAATAGTTCTCCTGCATAGGACTGAACTTATATTGATTAAAGTGAAATATATCAATTATTATCTTAACATTGCCGATGCATCCCAATAAATTTGATATAAGGCATATATCTCAGCCAGCAATTCTCATAAATAATTAATGTACATTGAAGAATACATGGTTAAATTAAGCCCATCCTAGTGTTAAATACTGGTTCACACAAATATTTAGATAAGCCATTTTTGAAGCACGCATATAAATGAATAAAGCTCATAAGTGTGTACATCTGAATGATTAAAAAAAATGAAGAAAAAATTATAAATTAAATACTATATTCGATTATATTAATATTCAAAATTATTTGCATGCATTTACTTCATATTTGCCATCGTTTAAGATTAAGTACACCTAATTTAATAATCACCTATCCGACGCCATTATCGATAAATTGGTGCATTTTGGAAAATAATATCTTTAAAAGTCCTTTTTAAAGATCTAAACATTTTCGATATTTGCTCAAACATTCGCAGATATATGATCTTGAATTAAACACCAATTCAGTTTTATTTAACTCTGGGATTGGAGTTTACCTGAAGCTCGCAAAATTGATATAACAACATCCGCGCATACAATGATTTTTTAATTCTCAAATTTGGTTTTTTCTAGAGTGCGTCTTCACACTTCGCCTATAAAAAAGATGACGCATAAAAAAGTGGTCCATGAATAAATAGGCTAAAATAAACAAAAATGTATTTGTTGTTCGATAATGTTTTAAATGCTAATTTTTTCGTGCATCTCGAGCTTACTTCTCGTCATTGTAGGTTAGTTGACTCTTGACGTTCAATTGAGCATCAAGGAGGCCTTTGAACACAGGCTCGAGAGTGATGTAACTGGTCGTAGGCAAATCGGATATTAACAAATTGGACTGAAGAAAGACATAAGGATGATAAATATTAGTATAATAAGCGAATATGATATACTTAATTATACATATTGAGAGCCAAGAATCAAGAATGGTTAATCATGCCAAACGCCTAAAATTCTAAATAATATATTGGATCTCCGAATGAACAAAAGTAAAACTGTAATTATTTATTTACTTAGAAAATTCAAAATCCTAAGTCTTCGCTACATATTTGTCATTAATATGTTCAACTTAACGAATAATTAATCAAATATAATATAAAAAATATGTGGTGGATAACTAATTATCTTGTGCGCATGGCTTTATTGCCAGAAACTTTTAAATAGCATAGTTATTTAAGTTGCATAATCTAAGATGATAAAATTATAAATATAAATGTTAAAGCTTTGAAGGTGTATACATTAAAAGAATAATCCAAAAATAAGGCTGTAGATTTGCCCTAATTGGGCAGCTCCTTAGTGGAAACACGTAGTGCCGGGTGGCGAGGCGTAAGTGATGAGCCAAATGACTCAACTAAACACCTAAATTATAGCTTATTCGTTGGTTGGAATTATATTTGCCCTATAGAAACAGCTCGAGGCCGACTAACTGAACCTTCGGAACGAAAAACAAAAGCTATACACGTGTGGCAATAATCAACAACATGTGATTAATACAAAAATTTCGATTAGTAAAAATTACGTTGGCCTGTGGTGCTGTAAATAAACGCAATAGCTATCAAGCTGAATGTTCGCGCTACCACTATTGACTAGCAGTTGTGAATGCAACAGAATGATGAAATAATCGTATATGGGATAAATTTATCTGGTCCTTGTTGTGTCCAACTAGGTGTGTGCATACACTGCATTCATTTTTACTAAGTATATTTCGTCTTTATGTTTCGGAAGCGAACAAATTTTTCTGCATTTATATGTCAGATTTAACTTTATTTGATATAAAATCAGGACGATATGTTAAAGTCAGCATGAACAAAATGTGCAATCACAGTAAAACACGTGTTTCGTGCTTACTGTTTACTGATTTATAGATTTTGACACTACACGCCAAGCTTGTTGTATAATTTGACAAGATTATTGGCGTATTCACTGATCGCAGCGTTTATTTTATAGTAAGGGGGATACGAATTCGTCAATAGACTTATTTACTTTGTTCATGCCGACTGACTTAGATTTCTGGTGCAATATGCGCAAAGTTCCTACTAGGCATATACTCTTGATTGTGAAGAGATAATAAATACGCAATTGTGTATTAGGTGTTGCGTATCTACTTACAAATTAGTTCAATGTCAATATGCAAAAGTCAGCATTAAAGAACTGTATAATTAGATGTACACATGCGATTGAAGCTTAACTTAAAATCCATTGTGTAGGTACCCGGCACAGGCTTGGTATTTTGTAAACCACTGTGTTGGTACGCAATACAGGCTCTCTATTTTGAAACCCATTTTTTGGTACTCTTACGAGTCTTAGTATATGTTATAAATGGCGAAGTGGTTCTGAGGTCGGATCGTCAAAGACTTTCTACGTAATTAACTTAATAACACTCGTATAGTAAACTGTGTCTTGCAATTGTGCCACATTTCTTGCTCAAATATATAGTGGATATCCGGCGTAATTCTGGGTACTACTAATGAGTCACCAGTAAGCACGAAACGCATATTTTCATAAGATTAGACCAATCGGTCATGCTGATTTTAGTATATATTTCTGGTCCTATTTGCATTAATTTATTACTGTGTATGTCTTCATTATACATTAATCTATTAATGTTAAAACTTCTAAGTTGGAAATATGGAAGTATGATATATTTAATGCAGTGATTTTCTGGTTATCACAGATATATTGTAGCTGTTGATAATTGAGGCCACATTATCATGTATTGGCAGGAAGTAGTGTCTGTACTGAATAGTTGCTACTATCTCTTACGGTGTAATCTGCAACATCTTGACGAGGGTAACTTTTCACAAATTCATTACATATTGCATAAAACGTGAAAGATTTTGTGTCGCAAAGTGTATATTTGTATGTGAAATTATTTCCTATATTGCTATAGTATGCATACGCTAGGGTGATTGCATAATCCGATTGACTAATGTTAATTGACGAAGTATAGTGGTTTGGGGGCGTAGTTCAGGCGCCAAACAACGAACAAAATTTATTTGAAAATATATGTGTCAATAGGAGTTCAGCTTCTGCTAATCTAAACTTGACACGTCCTCCTGCTGCTATATTAAGTGACTGTAAATTACATAAGAATATTCGCTTTACAACAACAAAAGCAGAGAACGCACTCTGTCAATCGTATATAAGAAATTCAAACGTATAAATGAAGGCACGTTGCGCAGATCAGTCTTCCACAATAAAGCATGAGCAGTGCAATATTTGAATTTCACCAGCTATCGTACCATAAAAAATTTAAAAAGGGGTTAGTTAAGAAATTGTGTAATACGGAATTGAATATTTGCTTGCCAGACTGTTTGCAGATTGAGCTAGATTGTTTGCGTAATATTCTTATTCTTAACGGTTACATAACCCATTTTATTGACAGTTTTAGTTGAGATGGCAGATAAGCTTGCGTATTTGGAAGCTTTTGTATAAATAGACGCTTTCCAGAGCTGTAAAAGCAAAAACAGTTTGTGCGAGCAGTGGCACTACCATGGGGTTTCTCTAGTCCCATGGTAAATGGTACTTTTCTAGTTGAACATTCCTGAATAAAACTTTTTTCAATATGAAATTATTTATTTCTAGGCATAAATAACCTACCACATATATTCATACATAAGGTTTACGCGCTTTTCGTTTCTCTGCGTAACTAGCATGATGTCGATGAAAGTTAGCCGTTCAATTAAAAATGGTCATATATTTTTTATGATAATGCGTGTATTAAATAAATAAATATGTCAATGAGATAGTCGCATCTATATACGATTTATGCGCTTTAATATAAAAATAATTGCGAAATTCAGTGGCTGTTTAAAAAAAAATTCACTCTACAGATTAATAAACAAGTGATATTTATGAATTAACCGAACTGAATTAGTGAATGCTATGCTTCTGTGTTTGTGTGCGTGCATCTCGATACAGTAATGCCTCTGTTTATGCTATTTAATAATCAATATGTTCAGAAAAGTTCTTGATTTTACAATGCAAAAAATCTATCTACGCGTACACCGCTTAGAAATTTATGTATGAATTCGTTCGTCAAAATATGCTCTAGCAAACCAAGTAGCTTAGCACTGGAATAGTGATCATTACTTGCATTATTATAATCAAGGTTGCGGTCTTGATATAAACACCTGACCCATTAATTACTTACATATGTCAGTATAAACTAAGAATTGTATAGTGTAGAAAAGGCAATTCATCCAGTAGACCGGTTTCGTCCTTATTGGGAACTCATCAAGTACTGGCCAGAATTTGCCGCGGACAGGATACGAACCTGGGCACGTCTGCTTCGGAATCTGGTGCTCTAACCACTGAGCTATCCTGCCGCACACTACACTACACACAATTTTCAGTTATATACTAACTAATGTAACTTGGTTAGTCAATTTTCCCTTTAGGTGGAGCTCATATGGCATCCATTTAGACCCAAAGTTCCAACTAACCATGCCCAATCTGTCATTACTGAACAGACACCACATTACATGGGGAAGTGGTATTGAAATGAACATTTATATAATTAAACGAACATTGGTTGCGCGGGTGGTGATAACAATTATTATAATCAAGGTTGCGGTCTTGATATAAACACCTGACCCATTAATTACTTACATATGTCAGTATAAACTAAGAATTGTATAGTGTAGAAAAGGCAATTCATCCAGTAGACCGGTTTCGTCCTTATTGGGAACTCATCAAGTACTGGCCAGAATTTGCCGCGGACAGGATACGAACCTGGGCACGTCTGCTTCGGAATCTGGTGCTCTAACCACTGAGCTATCCTGCCGCACACTACACTACACACAATTTTCAGTTATATACTAACTAATGTAACTTGGTTAGTCAATTTTCCCTTTAGGTGGAGCTCATATGGCATCCATTTAGACCCAAAGTTCCAACTAACCATGCCCAATCTGTCATTACTGAACAGACACCACATTACATGGGGAAGTGGTATTGAAATGAACATTTATATAATTAAACGAACATTGGTTGCGCGGGTGGTGATAACAATTATTATAATCAAGGTTGCGGTCTTGATATAAACACCTGACCCATTAATTACTTACATATGTCAGTATAAACTAAGAATTGTATAGTGTAGAAAAGGCAATTCATCCAGTAGACCGGTTTCGTCCTTATTGGGAACTCATCAAGTACTGGCCAGAATTTGCCGCGGACAGGATACGAACCTGGGCACGTCTGCTTCGGAATCTGGTGCTCTAACCACTGAGCTATCCTGCCGCACACTACACTACACACAATTTTCAGTTATATACTAACTAATGTAACTTGGTTAGTCAATTTTCCCTTTAGGTGGAGCTCATATGGCATCCATTTAGACCCAAAGTTCCAACTAACCATGCCCAATCTGTCATTACTGAACAGACACCACATTACATGGGGAAGTGGTATTGAAATGAACATTTATATAATTAAACGAACATTGGTTGCGCGGGTGGTGATAACAATTATTATAATCAAGGTTGCGGTCTTGATATAAACACCTGACCCATTAATTACTTACATATGTCAGTATAAACTAAGAATTGTATAGTGTAGAAAAGGCAATTCATCCAGTAGACCGGTTTCGTCCTTATTGGGAACTCATCAAGTACTGGCCAGAATTTGCCGCGGACAGGATACGAACCTGGGCACGTCTGCTTCGGAATCTGGTGCTCTAACCACTGAGCTATCCTGCCGCACACTACACTACACACAATTTTCAGTTATATACTAACTAATGTAACTTGGTTAGTCAATTTTCCCTTTAGGTGGAGCTCATATGGCATCCATTTAGACCCAAAGTTCCAACTAACCATGCCCAATCTGTCATTACTGAACAGACACCACATTACATGGGGAAGTGGTATTGAAATGAACATTTATATAATTAAACGAACATTGGTTGCGCGGGTGGTGATAACAATTATTATAATCAAGGTTGCGGTCTTGATATAAACACCTGACCCATTAATTACTTACATATGTCAGTATAAACTAAGAATTGTATAGTGTAGAAAAGGCAATTCATCCAGTAGACCGGTTTCGTCCTTATTGGGAACTCATCAAGTACTGGCCAGAATTTGCCGCGGACAGGATACGAACCTGGGCACGTCTGCTTCGGAATCTGGTGCTCTAACCACTGAGCTATCCTGCCGCACACTACACTACACACAATTTTCAATTATATACTAACTAATGTAACTTGGTTAGTCAATTTTCCCTTTAGGTGGAGCTCATATGGCATCCATTTAGACCCAAAGTTCCAACTAACCATGCCCAATCTGTCATTACTGAACAGACACCACATTACATGGGGAAGTGGTATTGAAATGAACATTTATATAATTAAACGAACATTGGTTGCGCGGGTGGTGATAACAATTATTATAATCAAGGTTGCGGTCTTGATATAAACACCTGACCCATTAATTACTTACATATGTCAGTATAAACTAAGAATTGTATAGTGTAGAAAAGGCAATTCATCCAGTAGACCGGTTTCGTCCTTATTGGGAACTCATCAAGTACTGGCCAGAATTTGCCGCGGACAGGATACGAACCTGGGCACGTCTGCTTCGGAATCTGGTGCTCTAACCACTGAGCTATCCTGCCGCACACTACACTACACACAATTTTCAATTATATACTAACTAATGTAACTTGGTTAGTCAATTTTCCCTTTAGGTGGAGCTCATATGGCATCCATTTAGACCCAAAGTTCCAACTAACCATGCCCAATCTGTCATTACTGAACAGACACCACATTACATGGGGAAGTGGTATTGAAATGAACATTTATATAATTAAACGAACATTGGTTGCGCGGGTGGTGATAACAATTATTATAATCAAGGTTGCGGTCTTGATATAAACACCTGACCCATTAATTACTTACATATGTCAGTATAAACTAAGAATTGTATAGTGTAGAAAAGGCAATTCATCCAGTAGACCGGTTTCGTCCTTATTGGGAACTCATCAAGTACTGGCCAGAATTTGCCGCGGACAGGATACGAACCTGGGCACGTCTGCTTCGGAATCTGGTGCTCTAACCACTGAGCTATCCTGCCGCACACTACACTACACACAATTTTCAATTATATACTAACTAATGTAACTTGGTTAGTCAATTTTCCCTTTAGGTGGAGCTCATATGGCATCCATTTAGACCCAAAGTTCCAACTAACCATGCCCAATCTGTCATTACTGAACAGACACCACATTACATGGGGAAGTGGTATTGAAATGAACATTTATATAATTAAACGAACATTGGTTGCGCGGGTGGTGATAACAATTATTATAATCAAGGTTGCGGTCTTGATATAAACACCTGACCCATTAATTACTTACATATGTCAGTATAAACTAAGAATTGTATAGTGTAGAAAAGGCAATTCATCCAGTAGACCGGTTTCGTCCTTATTGGGAACTCATCAAGTACTGGCCAGAATTTGCCGCGGACAGGATACGAACCTGGGCACGTCTGCTTCGGAATCTGGTGCTCTAACCACTGAGCTATCCTGCCGCACACTACACTACACACAATTTTCAGTTATATACTAACTAATGTAACTTGGTTAGTCAATTTTCCCTTTAGGTGGAGCTCATATGGCATCCATTTAGACCCAAAGTTCCAACTAACCATGCCCAATCTGTCATTACTGAACAGACACCACATTACATGGGGAAGTGGTATTGAAATGAACATTTATATAATTAAACGAACATTGGTTGCGCGGGTGGTGATAACAATTATTATAATCAAGGTTGCGGTCTTGATATAAACACCTGACCCATTAATTACTTACATATGTCAGTATAAACTAAGAATTGTATAGTGTAGAAAAGGCAATTCATCCAGTAGACCGGTTTCGTCCTTATTGGGAACTCATCAAGTACTGGCCAGAATTTGCCGCGGACAGGATACGAACCTGGGCACGTCTGCTTCGGAATCTGGTGCTCTAACCACTGAGCTATCCTGCCGCACACTACACTACACACAATTTTCAGTTATATACTAACTAATGTAACTTGGTTAGTCAATTTTCCTTTAGGTGGAGCTCATATGGCATCCATTTAGACCCAAAGTTCCAACTAACCATGCCCAATCTGTCATTACTGAACAGACACCACACTACATGGGGAAGTGGTATTGAAATGAACATTCATATAATTAAACGAACATTGGTTGCGGGTGGTGATAACAATTACTATAATCAAGGTTGCGGTCTTGATATAAACACCTGACCCATTAATTACTTACATATGTCAGTATAAACTAAGAATTGTATATAGTGTAGAAAAGGCAATTCATCCAGTAGACCGGTTTCGTCCTTATTGGGAACTCATCAAGTACCGGCCAGAATTTGCCGCGGACAGGATACGAACCTGGGCACGTCTGCTTCGGAATCTGGTGCTCTAATCACTGAGTTATCCTGCCGCACACTACACTACACACAATTTTCAGTTATATACTAACTAATGTAACTTGATTATAATAATTGTTATCACCACCCGCGCAACCAATGTTCGTTTAATTATATAAATGTTCATTTCAATACCACTTCCCCACGTAATGTGGTGTCTGTTCAGTAATGACAGATTAAGCATGGTTAGTTGGAACTTTGGGTCTAAATGGATGCCATATGAGCTCCACCTAAAGGAAAAATTGACTAACCAAGTTACATTAGTTATATATAACTGAAAATTGTTTGTAGTGTAGTGTGCGGCAGGATAGCTCAGTGGTTAGAGCACCAGATTCCGAAGCAGACGTGCCCAGGTTCGTATCCTGTCCGCGGCAAATTCCGGCCAGTACTTGATGAGTTCCCAATAAGGACGAAACCGGTCTACTGGATGAATTGCCTTTTCTACACTATACAATTCTTAGTTTATACTGACATATGTTAGCAATTAATGGGTCAGGTGTTTATATCAAGACCGCAACCTTGATTATAATAATTGTTATCACCACCCGCGCAACCAATGTTCGTTTCATTACTTGCATGTTTGGTTCATGCGCAAATTAACGCGTTCCACAGTTCTGGTTTTGATTATTTATTTAAAATGCTCAAAAATATGTAACGCTTTAGCATGATTACTGTCACTAACCCTATAGGTTACTTTGAAAGTGATGGATACGCTCCAAGATGTGTTTTATCTATATACCTCTAGAATTCTATTTTTTAATAAGTGGCCGTCTCTCTGATAAATGTATGCATATGTTAAGCAATCAATTTTGGACTGATCAACTGTAGTGTTGTTGCTGAATTTCAACAGGAGTTTTGTTAAACACGATACAAAAATATTTGCATTAGCCATCGGACAATTCCTTTTTTCGGAAAGCCTCAAATCAACATTCCGATGACTTATTATATCAAATCAATAAGATTACAATAAGTCTTTCGCAGTAAGGAATGAGAATATCTAATGAAAATGTTAAGCTGATAATTAGTGTCAATTTGAAAACGCATATAAGCGTGGACGACATGTCACAAAGGCAATTTAACGCAAATATAAATAGTAAATCAAATATAAATATTGAAAAATTACCTCGCCATCATTGCCAATCAGATAACACTGGCCCCCGCACACAGTGAACACACCCGCCTCACAGGCATACATTGACTTAACACGTTTGGCCAAGCTAAAAGGAATAAGGAAGAAAAATCCGGAAGTAAAGGATAAAAGCTCTTGCGTACGTCAGAAATGTGAGAAAAATAACTTAGGTCAGGCACTCATTGTCCAACATGTCGGGAAGTCTGTGTTGTTACATTATTGACAATATCATAGCAGTTATTAGGCCTGTGTTTGCCTTATTGATTGCTTCTTGAACCATCACTTCTCGCTTCATCATTCTTAAGCCGACTCAGCATTACAGTCTAAAATCCATACTGAAAAGTGTATTACTGCAGACCTCACTCCAGTTCCTACAATTTCGACACTACTTCCTCAAAAGTGACCATTTCAGAAGTCAAGTTGAAAGTTAGTAACAAGATTTAGTCGGATTTAAGTTTAGCAACTGTAAAATAGTGTCCATTTACATAAACCAAAAAATTTGTAAGTTGACAGCCAGCATGCAAATTTATAATTCTTCAAAGCAAATTTTCTATTGCACGTTCAAAATCACTGTATATCGTGCGCATTATGCTTCCATAATTTAACTATGCGGATTAGTTAATTTACTTATTACTATATGATTAGTAAAAAGAACTAAAGCAAATCTACATTTCTGAACTATTCAAACACAAACAGTGAGTGATATATCTAGTCACACTGCTTAAGCTATAGTACCTTCTAGCAATTAAGCCAATAAAATATAAACATCCATAGTACCCTTTCCATGTGCAAGAAGAAAACGAATGGAATTAGCTACACACGAAGATTTATGGGTAGACAAATTGCAGTCGGATTTATGCAAGCAGAAGAAGCATGTTCCGGCATTCAGCTTGAACTGGAGGTGATGCACGCAATTGAGTGTTTGTTACATTTTTATATTTTATTTGAACTTTAAATTTGTATAAAAAGAGATGTTTATTTGCAGATACTTGAGAAGAATACAAGAAATAAACGTTTCTAGTATCTGATAAAATTTATTTTTCTTTTTCAACATAGAATTTTATTAAGGATGGCATTCCAAAAAAAATATAAACAGCCTCTCGCAACGACGATTAAATATGGCAGTTAGTAAACATAAATTGATAGCGCGGGTGTTGGGAACAATTCTTTAAATCAAGTTTGCGGGATTTAAGTAAACACCAACCCCATTTTATTTAACCAGTCGTCGAACAACAAAGCAAAACTACCGCCAATAGAAAGTTAATGCGTGCGACTTGCGGTAGATTTGCTTTGTTGTTCGACGACTGTTTATGACACTAAGTGTTGTCTAACTGCACTACACTTGTGGTTACAATGATGGTAATCACACTGTGTACAGGCGGCAAGAAAACATCGTGAGATGGATCATAAAAATCAGCTACGGAATCGCATAGACAGGCACCATAATACAGCGGAAATTTTGTCATATCGGATAAGAACCATGCGATAGGTATAAACTTAAGATCACTGAAAATGACATGATATGGCTCTACAAAGTATAATGGTTCCGGTTAAGAATAGTATTGTAAACAGAACAGTTGAGATGCAAATTTACAATTTTACAATAACTCAGAACAAGAACACAAAAATAGTTCCATACGACAAGCACAAGAGTCTTCCTAAACACATAAGTGAATAGTTAATATTATTATTATATTATCGTCCATTAAAATTTTTGCTAGTTGGTGAAGAGAGGGTGCCGCGTGATCAATTAACTGAGAACGCGAATGATTGAGCCCTGCTACAAGATTGCTGGTTACACTCTTATATGATTTCAGTCATTCAGGGAAGTTTCAATAACAGTCTGGCGAGTTTAAAAACGGTAACAGTATTTAGCTATCGGAAAATTACAAACAACCCGTTTCAAATATTGTCTATAAACAACAAGCTTACTGTGAATCCTGATCCAGTTTGGAATAAAATTTCATGCTACTTTTTGTGTCGTTCATTTTGCGAATCTCATTTGAGAGGCCACCTGCTATTATTTCCAAAGTAGATGGCATGACGCATAATTCGGTCACTAGATTGCACAAAGAGTAGCTGTTAGATTTAGATAATATTATAAAAAGAAACGGCGTTAGTATACGAAATGATTAAGCCAAAAGTTAAGAAAAATTTTAGAAAACAAATGTGCTTACAAAGATAAACCAGGCACAAAATTAAATCCATCTTATTTATCGCAAGTCAATAAATATGATTGATTTCCCTGTTTTCTCGGTTGTTAATAGCTAAATTATATGCATTTCTGCATTAGAAATGCATGATCGATAGTAAGTTAATTTATATTGGACAAGCAGGATATACAATATACATACAAAAAATGTAGCTATCTTTATATAAACACATTTCAATAATATACACACATTTGTCAGAATAAACTAAGCATTTTATAGTGTAGAAAAAGGCAATTCATTAAGTAGATCAATTTTGTCCTTATTGAGAATTCTTCACGTATTGTCCAGAATTTGCCGCGGACAGGGCTCTATCCTGGGCGCGTCTGCTTCCACATTTCTATCTCTAACCACTGAGACACACTGTCGCGTAGTGCTGGCGACTGATGCCGTGCAGCCGGTGCGAACGAAGCGCATGCATCCACCGGATAACACCTTTAATCCATGTTGACCTTGGCACAGCCTTCTGCTACACCTTGTTCTACACTTAATTTTATCAATTGAAGGTAGCCTTATTAACATTATTTAAATCTTACGATGACGTGCTGCCTATCAGAATAACGAAACAATAGGCAGAATATATATCTAACAAAAAGAAATGTATTTATTTTATGAATGAAGGACTTCAAAATATGTTCCTTAAATATGCAAAAACTGCCATATTGAAATTAATGTTTCAGAGCATATCAAAGATAGTCTAGGAATGAGTTGAATTTAGTCGATATGAACTTATTTGGACAGTAAATACATTATGAAAAAACTTTCCGTTATCTTTTAGACAATATTTCCCGCCACACCAACTAAACCAAATGTAAGATAGATGTTTCTTCCTCAAATGAACTTATATATATATATATATATATATATATATATATATATATATATATATATATATATATATATATATATATTCATAAAACCCACAGTTCGGAACCGAAAAGGAAATTCATTCATGGTCGGAATGACTTATTTTTGTTCCATTGTGTGAAACCACGTGATTTTATTGATTTTGTCATCTGCAATGTGTAATCAATCATAATTTTCCATTCGAGCTTCCACGGACTAGCATTACAAGATTGGCTGTATGATGAAGTCTTTAACTATAAATTAAGAATCAATATGACACGCGTTTACAGGAGTTGCAGCGTTTCCACCAGTACCACTTTTTATGTGTGTACGAAAACATTATTTGGGTTAGTTAATTTGAGTAATTTTCTGATTCGATGCATATTATATCGAGTACAGTGGATTGAATTGATTTTCTGACAGTGTGCACCCTTCTGCCATTCTGGCACTTCATATGAAATTCAGTACTCCTTTGTTCCCGCCCGCCTTCCCTTTCGGTCACTACTGCATTTAATCTCATAATAATCAATGATAACACTTACAGAAACGCAGAATTAATTAAAATGTGCAGACTATTAAATGAAGAGAATCTGTAAGTGTCACAGAATATACCACAAATAAGAGTTTAGGCTAAAATAAATTTGATCTTCGATTCTATACTAAGGTTTATATGGATATATATATATATATATGCACATGGTATCTGCCATATAATATTAAATCAGAAATGGCTATGTGCACTTTCAGGCCGAAAGCGATATTAAAAATGGTCCACCTGAAGGAATAATGCAAAAGGAATGCAATGGACTACCCTCTTTGGCGCAGGGGATGGATGTTGCAGAGGTACAGGTATTTACAAATATAACACAGGACACGGTAAGACTGGAACAGTGAAGGTGTTGAAGATGGCCAAATAGAAAAAGAAGGAACATTACCCAAGAGACAGTGGAAAGGCTAATTATACCAAGTAAGATTGCTCATAGGGTTAATACTTATATGTCGGAATATTTATTTGGTGATGATTAACAATAAATTGCTGATGAAATCATCATCATATGAAATGTACACATTTAGCTACTTTAATGAAAACAGTAGGTCAACCAAGGCCATAATAGGGTAAGTAACTATTTTATATGCTTGAACATAGAGGTAAAGTGTGCACACAGTTTAGTATTTAAGCTAATTGAGCAATGAATTAAGATACTACTCTTAAATTAATTTTACGAGCTTGAAGTAAACATGAATCCCATTGTATGTAACCAGTCGTCAAACAACATAGCAAAACTACCGTCATTCACAC
The DNA here is from genome assembly GCA_029291075.1 of Eudiplozoon nipponicum. Classification (NCBI taxonomy): domain Eukaryota; kingdom Metazoa; phylum Platyhelminthes; class Monogenea; order Mazocraeidea; family Diplozoidae; genus Eudiplozoon; species Eudiplozoon nipponicum. The sequence goes on from JAQBSW010003648.1 coordinate 48,087, forward strand.
GGTAGTTTAGCTATGTTGTTCGACGACTGGTTAAATACAATGGGATTGGTTTTTACTTCAAGCTCGGAAACTTGATTTAAATGAATTGTTACCACCACCCGCGCAATCATTGATTGCTTAGTTTTATCACCAAATTAAGAGACTACACAAGTAGGGTGGTAGGACAATTGCATTATAACTGTATCGATTTTTCATACATGGCGTTAGGTTATATGTAAACAGACTGTGTGCATATTGATTGATCACACACCGAAACTAATCCGTTTCATTTTCTGAGAACTACTGAGTTAGTATAGATTTATTATTTGTCGTGACTTACATGATATAAGCAGCATAAATTTTAATTATATTTTATTATTTCAACTTTGTTATATGAGCAATAGTATGTATTAATTGTACTTTTACTTAATTTATTCTGGCCAGTTGGGTTACAGGAATGGCTAGAGAGAAAAAGAGAAAGAGAGTCATGGAGGCAATTCAGTTAGATAATTAAATATGACTTTTATGCCAAAATATGTTTAAATTGGAGTCGATCAGTTAATTAATGAATTTTTGGCAATAGTAGTCGACATGGCTTTCTGGTATCTTTACTGTTTTTGAGACTAATTTCAGTCAAGATTAATACACAAAGGAATAAAAAGCCGACCTTTCTCTGTTATTGGAATGCTAAGTTCCGGTAATAAAAAATGTGTGTTGCTTCATAGTAAGGAATGTGATAGAGGAACTCCGGCAGCAAATCGTATTATTAAGGAAGGAGGAATTCGTTCGCCTAAGAATCACCTGGTTTGTGATAATATTAAATATCTCTCCGTTGACCAAGCACGATTATAATGAGCTAAATGGCTTTGAACTAAATGATCCTGCAATCAAATCCCGATGCAACGTATTTGAGAAGTACTGATGCGTGCCCAAAAAGGATAAAATAGCCTAAATTAATATATTCATTAGCAGGTCCATAAAATTTCACTTTATACCAACAACGTTTAAATATCATTTAAATCAAGTACGCGAGCTAGAAGTAAACGTAAATCCCATTGTATTTTACTAATCATCGAGCAACATAACAAGACTACTGTCAATCATACGGACTGAAGCGTTTCAACTTTCCATGACAATCATCAGAGTACGACAGCAAACGGTCCAGCGGAGGATCAAACCGCACGTATATATATATATATATATATATATATATATATATATATATATATAGTATATATATATATATATATATATATATATATATATATATATATATATACATATACATATATATATGCTACCGCGTCACGTGTGACCGACTCATTCAGCTTAGTGGCTGCCTACAATATTAATAAAATAGGCAAACGTCTGATTAGGTTACACTATGTAAAAAATTCTAACAAAAAATTGAAATTCCAAGACTGACGTTGAAGTGAATGGTGTTCAGCTAGTGTCTATAAAGAAAGTATTACCAGAAAATCTATTTATCCTCTTTTATGATTACAGAATGTGAAGCTTGCACCCAGCAAAAATTCAAAGGATATTTGATTGTAAAGTGTTGTAAGGTCAGCATGCACAATACGCAAAAACTAATAAACCAGGCAATAAATGCTAACCCCTGAAAACACGCGAAAAGACTGCTCTTAAAAAATTAAATGATTAACTAAAAACGAACACAATTCTTAACGTAAAAGAATAAACACTTATAGACTTAACTATCACATACAAAGTATAGACCTACAAATGTAGAAATAAAAATGCCCCTTATAACACACACACACACACACACACACATATATATATAATATATATATATATATATATATATATATATATATATATATATATATTGTATTACGAATTAAATGTATGTGTATATTTGTTAAAGATCAAATAATCAGCAGCGCTGTAAAAATAAAACATATTTTATACTCTGGGATTTTGTGTGTATTTAGCTGCATCTTAGAAGTAGTCCGTTATGCCAATGAATGAAATTTTTTTAAAAGATACTGAAAAATTCATAATTGCCTGATCTCTGCTGTGACTAACATGGGATGTATTCAGGTGAATTTCTTGGATTGAAATATTTCGTATCCTTTTGACGGTATCCTTTTTCTTTCCACAAAATATTAAAAGTCTTAGAAACAAGCTAATAAGAGACAAAAGAAGAAAAAATATAGTAGCTGAACACCTTTAGCACAGACGTTACTAAGCAAAGCTCAATGCCACATCGCTGAAAGTATTCAACTACTAGATGCTATAAGCTAGATAAGCTTATCTAGGAAGACACACCGGCCATAAATAGCCACAAATAATTTGAATGACATCAAATGTTGCCTATATGTCTATAATCATCGTATCTTCCGCCAGTCTAACGCAGACTGAAATATTAGTTAACCTGTTTGCATGCGTAAACAAAGCAGGAATAGTACAGCGGAACAGATAGACTTCCCGGGTCACAAATCACAACCGCCGATTACTGTGGTGCATCTTCCTCGTTAGCGATCAATATCCTTCGTGATTCTATAACAGCGGTTATAACACCTGCGTAATGTTCTTTGAATGTTTGCGGAGTGCCAGCTTCATATGTTGAATCTCCACGATTTGTGTTCGGAGGTATCGCTTTGCAATCTTCGTTTCGAAAAATCCAATTGATCCCCATTTCCAAGTACGCGTCTGTTTTTTCTTCTTATTGGCTGGGTGCATATTCGCCCCTTTCTTCCGAAAGCTTCAACATCGTTGATATTAGCCACTGGAAATGGGGTACGATCTAATCTTCGTTGACTCGCAACGTTTCGGTTAAAGCAATTGTGAGAATTTTACTGTGATGGTTAGGGAAAATCTAAACCAAAAAGTTTCCAGTCAACGAAGATTAGACCGCGCCTCACTTCCAGTGGTCAGTATGAACGATGTTGAAGCCTTCGGAACAAAGGGAGGAATACGCACCCAGCCTGATCAAAGACAAAACAGATGCGTACTGGGAAATGGGAATCAATCTGATCTGCGTAGTAGTTGAACACCTCCAAATCACTACTCATTTATCTATATGTATAAACGCATTGTACACATAACATTTAAGAATAACAGAGGTGCTTCTGCTGCACTGAAAGTAGTGACGGTTAGCAAATATCGTTCTACATTTAGCTTGTCACATATTATCTGAGGTATTTATACAACTATTAAGATAATAAACCGCATGCACTTCAGACAATCATTCACCTTGAAGTCATAGGTGTGAATCTTTTGATAGGTGATAATATGGCAGTGACTTAATGTCAAATAACCTATCGAAGATGAACTGGTCAGAAATTAGAATGACGAACAAAAAAACAATAATGGGTGCGTGGTCAAAAAAGACTATGATGCAAGATTAAAGAACTTACGTTTTAATTAAAAAGTTGTCATAAGATGACATTTTTTCACCAGATAAAATATAGTTTGCCCCCTGTATGAAAGATTCGTCATGAAAATTCTCACACAAAATTGACCAAATAACAAAGGCGCTAGCTGCATATATATGAAGATTTATTTCATTCTAAAATTCGAAAATAAAATGTAAAAAAGTGTCCTACATACAATTTTCGAAAGGCATAAGTGGTGAAAACCAAAATTTCTGTGTATATGCACAAACTAATTTGATTAGGTTGCAAATGAAAAGAATCATGACAAAAATAAGTATACTGTATTTTCTGGACTACTAGGCGCACTTGCACAACTTAATTTGCCTTAAAAATCGGCAATGTACTTTACAGTCCAGTGTGCCATGCATGTGAAAAAAACTGGCGTGAAAGAAATTCTAAATAAAATATTGTAAATATATGAAAAATTACCTGGTACGATTTCGTTTTCCGTTATATAGTTCATTAAAAACCTTCATTAGTAATTATGTTAACAACTCGCAGAATTACATTTGATCAGTTTTATCTACCAATAACAATGAACGATATCAGCTCATTACGGGAGATACCTATATTACCCACCTCACTGCTGTACAATTCTCGTTTATAACCTATGATTTATACATAAATAGACACCTCATTATATTAGAACAAGTGATGTAAATTTGTTCGCGCTTATTAACATCATTAATTGGATCGCTTAAAAATAACACCCAAGAAGAGACATGCCTGCGAAGCAGAACTTAAATTCAAGGCCATCTGTTACACAAGCGAATACGAAAACAGAGCATCTGCGAACAAGTACAGTATCATCGAGTAATTGTACGGTGGCGAAGGAAGCAAGAAGCTGATCTGCGTCAAGTCGCGAAGACAAAGAGAATATTTTGAGGGAATAAAGCAAGGTGGCCACGGTTAGAGGACAAACTTGAACAGTGGATCGCTGAATAGAGAGCAGCAGGTAGAAGCGTAACCACAGTCTCTATTCGACTCGAGGCGGTAGCGATGGCATGTGAAATTTAGATGGACGATTTTTAAAAGGAGGGCTTTTGTGGTGCTTCCCTTTATGAAAACGCATTATATCTCTCTCTCCGGACAAAAGCTATAATCTCGCAGTAAGTATCACCAGATACGAAGATAAGTGGTCATATTCCGCTACTACTACAAAAAAGATTAATAAAAAGAGATTCAGCCAGACCATATCACCAATATGGATGAGGTGCCCCTCATTTCCGACATCAATAGGAACCGTAATTTCGAAAATATATGGGGCAGTATGGTACTTATAAGTATCAAAACGAATGAGAAATCATGTTTCAAAGTCGTCCTTGGTTGCCAAGCGAATGAGAAGAATCTAAAAACGAATGGTCATTTTCAAGAGGACGACTGCCAAAGGAAATTTTCCGCCGCAGTTAATGTAAAGATCAATAAAAATGTTTGATGGACGAGAAAATGACCGAGAGGTTGGGATATCGGGTAGATTTTATAACGTATGTCGATCCGTATTAATCAAGAGATGAATTGCCTTTTCTACACTATACAATTCTTAGTTTATACTGACATATGTAAGTAATTAATGGGTCAGGTGTTTATATCAAGACCGCAACCTTGATTATAATAATCAAGAGACTCGTTGCGCGTCCACCTCACGAATACCACCAAAGAGTAAGTGAAGCAGACTATCTCAGAGTTCACCTAATCTACTGTGTACATAGATTTGTCAGTATAATTTAACAATAATTGATTGCGCAGGTGGTGGAAACAATTCTTTAGATCAAGTTTGCGAGCTTGAAGTAAGCACCAATCTCATTGTATTTAACCAGTCGTCAAACAACATAACAAAACTAACGCCAGCCGCAACGCACTGACGCGTTTCGACCGTCCATGATCATCATCAGAGTACGACGGCAAACTGACTATCGAGGATCAAACCGCACTGAATATATATGGAAATCAAATGTAGATATGCGGCTCTCACCTCTAGCAGTCATGCATACATTGAACTTGACTGAAAATGTCGGCTGCACAATTTCTATGCAGTCACGAACATTAACTGTTTGCAGCTTTCGCCTGACACATATATATAGACAATAAAATAAAACAATTATTGATTGCGCCGGTGGTGGTAAAAATTCTTTAGATCAAGTTTGCGAGCTTGAAGTAAACACGCATTTCATTGTATTTGACCAGTCGTCGAACAACATAACAAAACGACCTCCAGCCGCAACGCACTGACGCGTTTCGACCTTCCATGATCATCATCAGAGTCCGCCCACAAATTGACTATCGAGGATCAAACCGCATTGAATATATATGGAAATCAAAGTTAGATATGCGGCTCTCACCTCTAGCAGTCTCGCATACATTGAACTTGACTGGAAATATCGTCTGCACTGTTTCTATGCAGTCACGAACATTAACTGTATATATATATATATATATATATATATATATATATATATATATATATATAATGGGAATAGTGTTTAAGTTGAGCTCACAACTGAAATCATTGGTATTACCAATCGCGAAATTTTAGATTGTTTAATTATATTAATCTGAAATTCAATACCACCTTCTTAAGTGGCGTGGTGTCTGGCCTGTAATGGCATATTGGGGGTGGCTTTTTGGAACTTCACATTCAATAAGAACCTGCATATGCTTCACCTGAAGGAAAGGCTAACAAGATAACCTAAATTTGTATGTAAATAAAACGCGGCCCAGTTCGAGCCCCCACGCGTAGGAATATCCTGGATAATAAGGACGAAACCGACTTACTGGATGAATTTCCTTTGCTACCTCATACAGTGTTTAGTTTATTATGTCCAATATATATATATATATATATATATATATATATATATATATATATATACATAAAGGAATTATGTTTACCTTTACAAGAAATTGAAATAAATAGGTGTGATAGGTGTAATGTAACCTGTTTATTGTATCTTGGTTGGCTTTCGTAATACGCCTAACATGAGTTACTATTCATTGATATATATTGCGCTGCTCAGTCAGGCAAACCATATATCATGCACTGAAAACATTTCAGTAGTTCTTATAATGTTTTTATAAGAAAAGTTGAATAAAAATTAATATATTAGGAATAACATGGCAATATAGGCTATATTTAATGTAACATTGAGAAATTGTATGGTTACAACCACTGCAAAACCATTGCAGTAGGATTCTGATAAGTTCGTGTCACATATTGAATAAAGAATGATAAGATATGCGACCACAGAGTTCGAAGTGTAGCACGATGGAGAAAGAATAATCCAATAAAAGAGAGACCGATAAATTCATAACGACAAATTAAATGAGCAGAATAATGCTTCAAAATAGAAAATAGAAGGCAAAAATACACAGCGGTGAAAATAATTAATGAACAGTAAATTAAATGAAATAGAAGCCAATAAATTGCAAATATATTATACGTGTGAGTGTTAGAGCAGTAAAGAGGCGAGTGTCTTTATAATAAGCCACTAAAATATCTAAAATAATATTATATGATAAAATTGAACAGAATTAAAATATATAATAAATTTCAATCGTAATAAAAGACAGGTTAGCCTGGCAGATTAAAGAAACCATAAAAACAGACAAAAAACTACGCGATATGAGAAAGATTAATAAGCAAACAGCATAACTTACGCTCCGCTGTTTATCGATTTCAACGAACATCGCAAGACTTGAGACGGGGAAACGTCTTGCGCTTTTAACCAACGTCGCATTATTATCAATCAAATTCTGCTGAAGAATAAATCTGTTTACCGGTCGCCAACTACCAACCAGCCTATTAAATAATTTACCCGACGTAGAGTTCTCAAGCTGATCGAAGTCCACTGAGCCTTGTGACTGACTATGTCCCTTTTTCGGTGGCTGCTGCATGCAGCGCCAAATAATTAAGGAACCATCTGTACTGCCTGAAACCATTAATGATCGGGAGATCTCTTTGGCCTGTACCAGCACATTGGAGTTCGTTGCCAGAGTCTTTTTACCAACACCTGATATTTGGGGTCGAGCTAAGCACGCAACTTTGCTTGTATGCTCCAAGATGCATGATAAATCGACTCCTTTAATTTATTTGGTGCGAGAGATTGTGTTTGTAAAATTGACAAATTAGTTAACGTTTAAGTTAAGCATGTTTAGATTTAATTTTCAAATGAAGGATGTTACACATTTAGATTAAACTAGATTACTAGATTAGATTAATTGCGCGATTTGTGTATTATTTTATTTTAATCAAGTTTTCAAGGCTGAAAAAGCATTAGTATAATATTTTGCAGTTGCATAAAATAATAAACCTACTCTTAATTATACGTAATGACGCGTTTCAATCCTCTTGATGATCATCAGAGCGTTCCAGTATTCCAATGGTGTTGAAAATACCAGCTATATTTCGTCCAGTAATAACGCTGCTCGCATTCACTACACTGCGTGTGACTATAGGCCGCAAAAATAAGGATTTTTTCTTTATCTTATATCTGCAAACATGATTTGAATAATTCTACGTTGTTAAAAGATCGTGCAACATATTTGCGTCGTGCTCTCACGAAGCTAAGTCACAGCCGAACTAATCAACTATTTAATGTTTAGAACTGTATTTGCATTCGACGTGAGAGGATGTAAACTGAATGAAAGAACAGAGTGCAGTTGTCAACATCCTCTGAAACACCACAACTTATATAATTCTAAAGTCTCTCACCCTCCTAGTCCGTCATCTATACTGTAGACACATTTCCTTCTACCGTTGGTACACTTAACCAAATACGGCCAGAATGACTGTCTCTCAATTTACATGAAGAAGTCAAGACAGATAAGACTATACGAAATATTATTGGCTTATATAATCTCATCGTATAAATCTTGCAAAGAATAATTAAAAATAAGCGTTATAGGATCACATAAAATAACATTAATTTAATTTGGCCTGCTAGCCAAAAATGTAAACATAAGAAAAATAACTAAATTCAAACTACGCATCTATCCATTCATGCCTATGTAGAGACCTGGGTGATCTTTTTCGTGGGTTAATCAAAATATTTTATATATTAAAACATTACTTTATACATAAAATATTTAAACGATCATATGTTATGATAAATATTATCAGTCAATGACAATGATTGAAGGTTATTTAGATATAGACTACACTAGTAATTTATTCTCAGGTGTGAATTTAAAAAAAAGTGCAAATCAGAGATTTTACAACAGCGCTCTTGTCCCACGTTCCGAACAAATGTATTCGAAAGTAATACTCGAGTAAATGCAAATAAATAAACACGCATTCGCAGACACTCATTATATAATAGTAAATAATATTTTAAAAGAATAAACCAAAGCCGAAAAGCGTTTCGTGTGGTCATAAATTTGTAGCACGCCACATCGATGTTTCGCCATCTTTGAACAGAGTCCAAAAAATACCAAACTATGATTGGTGGAACGGATAAAAAGGCATACACGTCATGTCACACACACACACACACACACATATATATATATATATATATATATATATATAAACTCGATGTATGCTGCCAGCCGGTTGCACAAGCCAGGCTCACGTGCTTCTGGTGATAAAGCAGAGATGTTGTATTGATTACAATTTTGCCCTACGCGGTGTTACCACGCAGCCGATGTACGTCAGATCTAACACAATGAAAATCGTTCTCCTGATCCTGGAACTAATGGACTCTAAATTAAGCACAAAAGTAAAATCAACAGCATTAATAGCATAAGTACTTCAAACGCAAAACTAAAAAATAGTCCCTTACCCTGGGCAATAATTGACGAATTACGCTCTATATACACGTCAGGTATGCAAAACAGTCCATACAGAAATTGTAATTTCGTGTATGGAAGTGACATCATGCACCCAAATATGGTAAGAATAGTAAGACATGGAAGTGCATGTAGACATAGACATGTTAACAGATTCGACTTAACACATCATTCAGTGAAGACCGAAAATAAAATTAACTGGGTTGGTTGCTGACACATACCGATATGCAATTATAACAGAATTACGAAATTTATTAGGACATCTTTTGAAATTAAGTCTGAAGAAGAATATATGATCTGAAAAAGTTATGGAAACATCGCTGCGCTCTATTTAAAAGGAAGCACGAAATAATAGTACGCAACGAGGATTAAAAGAATCACAATCGAAATTCGCTATAGCAAAAGATTAATAATATTTGATTAAGGTTAGCTTATATGTGACTTTTTAATTTTACTATTTTTATGTCAATTTTAAGATGATTTACATTGTAATCCTTTCCGTATTGATCAATATTTTTTCTTATCTTATCAAAACTAATAAATTAGATCTTTTAGTGCGTGAAACACCTATTAACGAACAGTTTATGCAAATTATCATCTTTCCTGTGAATATCAGTACGTTGTCTCTTTCAGTAGGCATTTACCTGTCTGATCTACATTTATATTATCTTCACATCTCAATGAAGTTTATTATTTACAAACCAACACCTAGTTAGTGTGGCATGACATTACTCTACTACTACTATTACTTTGCCTCCTCCATAACCATTAACGTCGCCAATATTTACTTGATTTGGTGTGATTGACTGTTTAATGAAAGACATACACTACAATGATTATCGAAATATCTGAAGGTAAAATATGGATGGAGAAAAATTCCCTCTGAGAACAATAAAGGCGCAAGCTGTTGTCAAATACCCAGTAATTATTTTAGTCATGGTTGCGATCTTAATATAAACACCTGACCCATTACGTACATATATTTGTCGGGAGAAACTAATACTTGTATAGTGTAGAAAGGGCAATACATCCAGGAGACAGATTTTGTCCTTATTAGAAACTAATGACATACTGTTCGGAATTTGCCGCGGACAGGGCTCGAACCTGGAGACGTCTGCTTCGAAATCTGCTGGTCTAACCATTGAGCCACCCTAGCGCGGCAGCCTTTTAAACGTTGTTGCGCCCTCAACAATTTTCAAAACGTATGATACCGAATTGAGAAATTTATTCATTAGCTTTGAGTACTACTGAAAATCCACTAATTTAGAATTTTTAATGAAACAGTGTTAACATTAATTATTTTATTTAATTAAATCGTCTATTGATTAGCGTTATCTTGTAAGCTTAACAAACATGAGCAAATTTCGAACACATTTGTGTAAATTGAAAATTGTTATACAAGCTTATATATAGTAATAATCCATATGATATATACTGATATGTATGTGCATGCATGTGTAGAATAAAAATAGAATTAATGTTAGCGGCAATCAGACTGAGTGCTAATAATTACCTATCTTAGCTGGATTATTGTATCACTTTTAAAACTCAACATAATCTCTCATCTTAGCGACCCACTAGAACTACTGCATACATGTGTTTAACTACAAATTGGTAGGTAATATATAATTCAATACCATATGATTTAGTATCATTTCCCCAAGCAGCATAACGTTTGTCCTATGATGACAATTCAGATATTTGGTCAAGGAGATGCCAAATAGGCTCTACATACAGGTGGAGCTAACCAAACAATACGTTGGTATTTGACTGGAAATTCCGCGTGTTATGCGGCTTGGATGATGCAGTGGCAGGAATGCCAGATTTCTAAGCAGACGTGCCTCGGTCTAGGCCCGATTCTCGTTATGTTCCGACAAGTACTTGCAGATTTAGCAACACTTGGCTGCTCGAGTAGTGATAACAATTATTTAAATCAAGGATGACTGCTTCATATAAAAACCAATCACATTATAGATGTACATTTGTCAATATAAACTAAGCGTTGTTTGAAGTAGCGCATGTAATTCATCCAGCAGACTGGTTTCGTCCTTATTATGAACTGTTCCAGCACTGTCCAGAATTTTTCCGCGATCTGGGCTAGAAAAGTGTCACACTTTTTTCGGAGTTTGTTAATAGACCCACTACGCCATCCTACCGCAATGTACACACATTTTTTGTTATATAGAAACTTATGGTTACCGTTGACTGTTATATCAGGTGGAGGCTATGTAGCATCTCTTCACACCTTAATTTCCAACTATTCACATTTAAAATGCCAGGATAGTACAGCCACAACACTACAGGGAGAAGCGGTATTGTCTTAAAGATTTATAAAATGTACAATGTGAAGCAGTAGATAGAGTCCAGGAATCCAAAGAAAATGTGCCCTGAGTTGAGCCCAATCCACAGTAAAATTCTAGACAGCACTCGAAATGTTTTCAAAGAGGACGAATCTGATCAACTAGATGATTTGTCTTAGTTACCTTATACAATAGTTATATATTGTTTGTTGCGGAGACTAATATATTTACAATCGTGTATTAGGTGCTGCACACCTTGTAATGAATTAGTTCAAATAGGACCAGAAGGGTAAACCATAGTCAGCATGTCTAAAAAGTATAATCTCATGTGCATACGTGTTTCGTCCTTACTGTTACTCATCAATAAGGGGCGGTACTACGTCGTATACTTACTATATATTGTACTGTACAATTATCGCACATGCCTTGACCAAACATATAATGGGTATACGGTGTAGTACCAGCTCCTAATGATGAGTCGCAAGTAAGCACGTAATGCATGTGTAAAGGAGAGTATACCATTTGCTCATGTCTACTTTGGTTTATCCTTCTGGTCCTATTTGAACTAATTTGTCGCTAGGTGCACAGAACCTTATACAATGCTTATTTTACTGACAAATACGTAGAAAATCGAATTGGTGCTTATAAAAAGCTTGCACCCTTGATTTGACTAATTACTTTCACCACACGCGCAATCAATGATTTTTAAATTGTAAAAACCTTCAATTCAATAAAATTATCCCAGGTAACGTGGTGCCTGATATATAACAACAAAATGTCTAGAACTTTGCACCTAAAGTGATATTACTTATCTACAATTAAAGGAAGAGCTAATTCAAAAACCTAAGTTTGTATAAAACTAAAAAAAAATATTTGTTACGTTCAGCAGAGAGGTGCAATTAATAGTTACAGACACAGAACAAAATGAGCACCATTTCGAGCCCTGTCCGCGGAAAAATTCTGGACAGTACGTGAAGAGTTCACAACATGGATGAAACTAATCAAATGGATAATCTCTTTTTGCCACCTTATGCCATGTTTAAATTATACTGTAATCAAGCGATCGATAAATCAGTAATACAATAAGAATAAAATCTTATTCAAAGATCACATTAAAACGTGTTGTCTAACCGTTGTTGTAAGATGAGACAATATCCCACAATCTGGGCGCACCAGCCTCCCCTTTTCCAGCTGATGTGGCCAATCGCGCGACTACACCTGACAACTGCTTTTTAACGTCCATTAGCATCGCTGGCTGCATTGGTACAGACGCATCAAGACGTCTCACACTCTGATCTGAAATGGCGGCAAAGCGATGTTAACATTAGTTTAATTTGAAATATAGTTAATTAGCAATAGAAGAACTAAGAGGCTAAGCTTTTATCGCATTCAACATTTCTTTTATATCCGTATACTTTAGTAACAACATAATTTTTGCAGAAATCGGTTAAGAAGGAACCACGAAAAGCCTCCAAATTTAATATGACATTTCTTTTAGTGCAAATGAACATAAAGAAGAGCTGTTGACACATATATATATATATATATATATATATATATATATATATATATATATATATAATGAGTTCAGACTCGAGACATTTAAAAAAGTATATGAAACAATTCATTTTCAGGGCATAAATGTAAATAAAAGTTAAAATAAAGCGTTTTAAATGTTATGTAAGACCTTTTAAAATAACTTTAAAATTTAGGAAGTCTTGTTTTACGCGGGCTGTGGTAAAAAATATTCAAATTATGCTTCCGTCCTTAAAAATATATTTAAATGCATATATGTAATATATTATTATTTTTCACCTTAACTATGCTATAATAACCACAAAAATATGATAAAGGACGGAGTATAACGCTTTACTCTAGTAGCAGGTGCACAAAATAGCTGATATACTCGAATTGGTCGAAATCTAGCCTATCTTCAAAATTGCAATTTTGTTACTTGTAAAAGTTTGATACACATGATAAATAATTATTTGGGTTTTATGCGCATTTCTTAAGAATATATAAAGATAACTCTACTACCGTTTCAATACAAACAAGTATAGAAGAATGCATGGTCAATCTGTTCCACATTCTTATGCATAGTTCTGGCTCCTACTGATGAGTCTCCAGTAAGCACGAAACGAATATGCACAGAAGATTATACCTTTTACTCGTTCTGATTTTGCAATATCCTTCTGATCCTATTTGAACTAAATTTTTTCTAGGTAGGCAATAAATAATACACCAATTTACATGCATGCTTATCTTCAATCAGAAAATCAGTAAGCAAGATGCTAAGGCAATGTCACCAGAATGATTTTAAAATACGCCAATTGCCATATTTTTAATTTAATTCAAATCGTCTGTATCGCTATAATTTTATTTCTATATAGTTCTAAGACACTCATAAATTTTTACAATCTTTATTCGAAAACTGATTTGCAAAAAAGCTAGATGTTAATATCTGTAAAGAAATTACAGCTGCGACGTTGGCAGGAAAGTAAACAATATAGTTTTTCACTTTGGTTAAAGAAATCTAATATAAATAAATGTGTGAAACTTGAAATCTTTTGCAAAAATAATATCAAAGAATGTGCGGCAAGGTGACTCAGTGGTTAGAGCACCAAATTCCGAAGCACACGTGCCCAGGTTCGAGCCCTGTCCGCGGCAAGTTCTGGCCAGTACGTGATGAGTTCCCAATAAGGACGAAACCAGTCGACCGGATGAATCACCTTTTACAAACTATACAATTCTTAGTTTATACTGACATATGTAAGTAATTAATGGATCAGATGCCTATATCAAGATCGCAAACTTGATTTTAAATAATTTTTATCACCGCCCGCGCAACCAATGTTCGTTTAAAGAATCTATAAATTTTAAGCAGCAATTGATTGCTTGGACGACGGTAGAAATTAATACAATTAAGTTTGCAGACATGAAAAAAAACAAATATAAAATTTTAAAACGTTAAAAAAAAACAGAAAACTATCGCCATTTACAATTTAAATTAAAGTGACAACAATAAAAATTTTGTCAAACGTACTTCGAATCCTATTGACCAATTCACGTCTAATTTTTCTCTATTACTCTCCTTCTCTCACACAATTTTTCTCGTTTAATTTCAAATTTGTACTTTGATTGTGAGAGTTACTAGGGATATAATGAGCCATCCCAACCACGCAAAATGTGCAGTTTCCAGTTATATATCAGCTTATAATTCTGAAACGTCTCCCATTCAGGAGCATCTTCGTCGACATCGCTTTCGATCTATAGTTCTAATCAGAATGAACACCGTACCATCGTGGGTATTCATATTGAGGTATTTTTTAATGACAGCATATTATCATATGTATGTTGTGTGTATAAATTGAACATTGCATAGGATAGCAAACGGAATTTATTTAGTACTCAGCGAAAACTTGCCTAAATTGCCACGACAGGGACTCGAACCAAGACACACGTGCTACAGTTTTTCAAATCAACTGTAACGTCAACAGGTTGCGCATTTTATGTTATTTTAAGTACGGAGGTAGGTAAATAACTAAAACATTGCCTTCAGTGCGCGTCTGGGATGACTAAGTTGATGATTTGCAATTCACATTGCAAATGCGCCCTTTTTATAGCTGTGGTCGTGACAAACCTTAAAACAGGATCCGTGCCCAGTAAGAATGAAACCGGTCTATTTGATGAATTGAATTTGCACGATTTAGCATAAACCGACAGTATATAGAATAAAATCCAGCTTTTATAATTTAATTCAAATTCAGTTCCCCAGGTGGTATGGTGTCTTTCCTATAACCATAGACCAGATGTGGCCAGAGGGAACTTTTGGTCAAATGCGTTGTCAGATAGCCTCCACCCTAAAAAAGACTGACCAAGAAGAACTTTATCTGGAATATAAACAAAAATTGATTAATTACATTTGCTATCTGATGCAATTTTTATTTTATACTGTTAACGTGTACATAATAAGATTCTGTCATTATAATTTAGCTCAATATATAAATAAATGGATTAATTATTTAAAAACACACTAATACACATATATACATAGTTACAGACTCTATTTTCACCATGTTTTAAAATATGAAAAAAACCGTAATCCATGGAACAAAATTAATTAATAAATCTTATTTCTGCCAGTATCTACAGCCGTTATTTTGGATTCGACAATATTTTCGCTCATCCAATCCCAACTATACACTATTCGTGACAAACCCCTATTAGCTATGCCAGTCTTTGTTTTGCGCAATTTAGACTACTTCTTTAGCGTAAGGTCATTTGGTGTGTCATCGCTTTCATTGGAAATGTGTCCGTAATTAAATGGTGTGCCTCATTTCAATGTAAATGCAACGCTTAGTACATAGGCAAATAAAAAAGGCTAGAAATTGGAATAAATCAGCATCTCCTTAAAAAATTATTGGTTAGTAATGCAACTCCAGCACACAAATCAACAATTTGTGAACAAATAATACGATCAAGTCATGATGTTAGTCGTAATTATTTTTTTGTTCTGTACAGGCCAAAATCTGAAAAAATGCTTCTGACTTTTGAAGCTATTGCAATTAATGAACGTAATCCCTGCTTAAATGCGCAGAAAGTTATTCAAAAAGAAATAAAATTGAACTTGAACAAAAACGAAAAACAAGCCTTCAAAAATAACTTGTGACGCAAAATACGACACGCCCATCAATTGCGGACACATTCACAATGAAAGCGATGACACATCACGTAAAAGAAGTAGTCCAAATGGCGCAAAACAAAGACTGGCATAGATAAGAGAGTATTGGTTACGACAAATGTACAGCTGGGAAGTATGAGCGGCAATATTAAAGAATGCAGAATTATGATTGTAGATACTGGAAGAAATTAGATATATTGTTTAATGTTAATCCATGAAGTACGGTTCTTTCTTCACACACACACACACACACACACACACTATATATATATATATATATATATATATATATATATATGGTAAAACCCATTGTCGTGTAGTCACCTGAATGCTGCATGTTTTTCTGAAACATCTTATATAAACAAATTCTGTATCAATCTCAACGTCACTATCAACATTGTAAATTACTGGTTGCTGTCAGGAACACTAACACAATCCTAATTTTGATAGATAATTTAATCTTTCAATTTTTGTGCTAGCAAATAAAAAATGAAAATTTAGGTCAATTAAAGAACTTATTCTCGGTGGGATTGAAAGTTGTCTAAAGCATATATCCTATTGTTTTTTTTTAAAAAACGTAATATTTTATAAAAGATTTTAAGGAACAAACTATAAAGTTTCTCACACTAACTCATTACCTTTATTCTGGCTTCTTTTTTCGTGATAAATCTGTCCGAAATCCAATTTTTTTCCTGCTGCTGTCATTGAAGAGTCTGAATCAATACGGCGATCAGCATTCTCCAGTTCGTTGTAATCGCTCTCCCCATGAAGACTACTTGTTGTCTCGCAGTCTGTATCACTGGAGCATATTTCTTTTGTGTTTTCTCTCAAATATCCATCGTTATAATTGTCAGCGTCACTGGACAACTGAATCTTATTTTCGGATTCGTATTCTGTTGCCAAGTTCATTTTTGCATTATCGAGAGAGACTCGCGGTTGTCCAGATGAAGTCTGCAAGGAAACTCATAATATAAATTAGTGAATTAATATGAGCAGGACGAAAAATAATGATTTACACCACGCTCAGTCGTCCTCAAAGAGTACTGCGGCATTCCGATGAAAATTAATAAAACGCCTTTGCTCACTGTTGTGCGTTATCGCTTCAAAATTGTCATAAAAAATTTGCGTGTACATAATTTGATCAACCGCCCATCATCCTTAAAATCCATTTCATAATCGCCTACACGATAAATCCTCATATATGTAAGCAAATTTTGCATTGATATTAAAAAATGAAAACACGAAAGTATTTGGTAAAAAAATACATTAAGGAAAAATACTAATTTTAAAAAGGAAGGACGTGTCTTTCAAATGAAACAAAAATCAGTTTTTCTGATGAATGTCCGCAAAAGTGAGATAGAAAAGGATAGACGCTTCGTTCACCATTGTAAGGCAGAATTCCAGGGCTAAAAAACCAGTCTTAAGTGTGAAATGCTGATAGGCAGTTAAAGAAAAACTGTTGATTGTTTACTATTTAAACACATATAAACCATTGACAAATCATTTTTCAACGCACTAGAACTTTTCCATACTTAAAGCTAATAACAAATTCTCCATTTATTTCTCTATAGAATAAAGAAGGAAAAAGAATAAAACTATTTGTTCAATAGTGAACATCAGTTATGCCACTATTCGCTATGCGACAGCACACTGGTGGCAATTCGATGGTGTTATTCAATCGCTGCATGCATAATGCTTCAAGATGTAGCTCATTATTATAATTAAACAAACATTAGTTCTGCGAGCGGTGAAAACAAGTACTCTAATAAAGGTTGCGATCTTGATAGAAACACCTGACCCATTACGTACATAAATTTGTCAGTATAAACTAAGAATTGTATAGTGTAGAAAAGGCAATTAACCCAGTAGATCGGGTTCGTCCTCATTGGGAACCAATTAAGTACTGTTCAGAATTTTCCGCGAGCAGAACTCTAATCTGACAACGTCTGCTTTTGAAAATTTTACTCTAAACCCGGAGCCACCCTGCCGCACACAACATACAATTTTTAGCTATATACTAAATAATTTTTATTGGTTGGCCTTTTCTTTAGGTTGAGTCTATATGACATCCCCTTAGACCTAAGGTTCCAACTAACCCTCCCCTATCTGTCATTATATAACAGACACCACGTTACACGTGCAAGCGGTAGTGAAATGAACATTTAGTTACTTAGTTCATGCTGACAAATGTACGTACATAATGGGTAAAATTTCTTTTATCAAGATCGAAAACTTAATTAAAGTATTTATTATCAGCGCTCGCGTAACTAATGTGCGTTTAGATATATAAATGTTCATTTCAATACCACTTTCCCATGTAACGTGGTGTCTGTTCTATAATGAAAGATTGGGGATGGTCAGTTGGAACTTCAGGTCTAAAAGGATGTCATATAGGCTCCACCTAAAGAAAAAGGCTAACCAAGAAAAAATATAACTGCAAGTTTTATGCAGTGTGCGGCAAGGTAGCTCAGTGGTTAGAGCACAAGACTCCGAAGCAGACGTGGTCAGGTTCGAGTCCTGTCCGCGGCAAATTCGGGACAATAAAGACGAAACTGGTTTTCTGGATGAATTGCCTATTCTACACCGTAAAATGCTTATTTTATACTGAAAAACGAACATATATGAGGATTGGCGATACTATTAAGCGTGAAATCTTGATTTAAATACTATTTATCATCCAAGCAATCAGTAATTGATTAATTATATACATCACCAATGAATGGTTAGACCCAAATAGGAATGTATGTCTGTAACATTTGCAAAACTAAAAAAAATAACACAAAATAGCCTATGAAAGAAGTACGACATCCTATTTCTTACTCAAAATGGAATACAACTCCCATTGATTGGTACGAAATCGAATTTAAGTTTCGCCGACGGAATTACTTAGCTTGTCATCTCGACCTCACTGACAAACACGCTATAGTTGCAAGTTTATCTTTATTTTAAGGGTTAACGTGAGGCGAACAGAGGTGTTAATTAAAAAAAACTCGTTGCAATCAGTAAACGATGCATAAACTGAGTCTTCGTATGGGTAGATGATATGTGCATTTCTTATGCAATGCACTTTTATTTATTTTCTATAAAAATTCTTCATTAGGAAGAAGATTTCAATACAAATTTCTTCATCGGGACTGACGAATCATATTTTTCGATCTCATATATATTTACCTTCAATTTATTGTGTAAAGTATATGCAAGAACGTTTGCGTCGTATGTACAACACTGCTGTCTCATGTTGATTTTCGTATGAAATTCTGCTCATAAAAGAACAAACTTGATACAATTAAACCATCATTGGACTGCGCAGGTTGTGGTAGAAATTCTTTAAATCAAATTTGCGAACTTGAAGTATACACCAATCCTATTGTATTTTACCAGTCGTCGAACAACATAGCAAAATAACCATCAGTCACACGCACTGACGCGTGAAACGATTCGACCTTCCATGATAATCCTCAGAGTACGACGGCAAACTAATTAGCGAGGATCAACCCGCAATGCTTATAAATGGAAAACAAAATTAGATACGTGGCTCTCATTTCTAGCAGTCTCTTATGCACAATACTTAACAGGAAACGTCGACTGCAGAATTTCTATGCACTCACGAACACTAACTTTGTGTAGCTTTCGACACATTTATAAAAAATTACGCAATTAAAAAACCACTGGACTGCGCAAATGGGATAATTGGTCTTTAAATCAAGCTTACAAGCTTGAAATAAACATCAATACGTGTTTATTTAACAACATAACGGTAAGTGCGACTGAAGGTAGTTTTGATATGTTATTAGACTGATTAAAAACAATTGGATTGTTGCTTACTTCAATCTCACAAATTTCAATTAAAGAAACTTGATACAAGTTACGTATTAGGTAATACGAAACGAAAAGCAAGATAGTGTTAATGGGACCAGAAGGAAGGGCCAATCTCAGCATGAAAAAACGTGCTTAATATACGTGGTAGATTGTGGAGAGGAACCGCGAATTCTAGACAAAATTGCGCATAGGATTTAAAGCACCAAAGGTATATGGCGCTTTGCTTGAAAATGAACGGCATGAATTGATGGGCTTGAGCTTTTTTCATTATATTAAATTCCTAGAAATGACGCGATCAAAAATAACTCAACAGTTGACAAGCTCTTCCAAATATCTTTTGTAAAGTGAACGCAAATTTACTAAGAAACTGCTTAATTTTTGTTTGTGATTATACCTGTTCCTCTTCTTCAGGATGATATTTCAGACAAGAAGAGTTTAGTCTGTCAGGCGACTCGGAACGCCAAGTTGAACGATTTGGCCTGATATTGACCGAATTTGCCACATGATAGCAATCATCGTCATTCTTGTTCTTGAGGTGAGATACTGAAGCAGTATTTTTCTTAGTCCTATTTAGCATAACTTGGGTCAATGGTTGCATTATTGGTGCACTAACAGCCTCATATGAAAGAGCCTGAACGCTACCAGCACAGGCCATTCGTCCCTGGTGACCATCAAGCAGATGAAGAATCTCACCTGAGAACGGCTTGTATACCTCCAATATGTTATCGATCGCATCATCAAAAACAAGTTGTTTTGGCACATGAAGAGCTATGAGTCGCATTTGATGCCCAGTTTCTTGATATACCAAACTTGACGCACTCAATCCAAGACGAAGTATTAACTCCTGTCGTTCCAGAGCGGCGTCTGTGGCTGCGCTTAAATTGGTAAATAAAAATAGAATAACTAAATTTAGGAATAAATTTTAAGAGTTGGTTAAACAAATTATGAAGCATTAGTTTCATTAGTAATAAATTCAACCGTTAACAAAATGAGCTATCGTACGATTTTTGCATTGTACGGCTACAGTTTGTTTACCAATAGTAACCGAAGTCTGCCACAAAAAACGATAAGGGTAATTAAAATATGCTGGACCACTCAATACAGAGAAAGAGGACAAGTATGAGTTATTCTGAATGCACCCACAGCATACTTGTATTCAGAACAGAAGAACAAAAAAATAAACATCAACAACAATAACGTTTAAAAGGTAGAGAAAATATCATTTTTACATGGAACGGAGAATTATATTAAATAAAAGCATTTTTCAAACCAGTCTCTTACTTTGGTCTAGTTACTCAGCTGTGATATTCATCTGCTAATATATTCACATTATTTATTTTGAATGGTGTCGATATAAACGGCATAGTGTGGCAAATTATTATATATAAGTGCGTGAAACTGGCGGCAGTTTTGCTATGTTGGTCAACGACTGGCTAAATACAAAGGGATTGGTGTGTACTTCGAACTCGCAAACTTGATATGAATAATTGATACCACCAACGCGCAATCATTGGTTGATTAAGTGTGTAATATTTATATATGTGGCGAAAGCTACACAAAGTTAATGTTCGTCACTGCATAGAAATTGTGCAGCTGACGTTTCCTGCCAAGTAATGAGTATGCAAGGCTACTAGAGATAAGAGCCGCATATCTAATTTTGCTTTCCAATTTTAAGCATTGCGGTTTGATCTTCGTTAGTCAGTTTGCTATCTAACTCAGATGATGATCACGGAAGGTCGAAACGCCTCAGTTCATGCTACTGGCGATAGTTGGTCGTCGATGGGTTAAAGACAACAGAATTGGTGTTTACTTCAAGCTCGCAAACTTGATTTCAATAAAATATAATTTAGTTTGATTAGAAGAACAAGTTGTCAAAAAGTGTTTTATAAAAAGGCGCTTTAAACATTCAAATATCAAATTATACAAAGTGCACTGAACTTTAGCAGTGGTAAAAAAGAATAAGATATTTTACTATGTAAAATAAATATTTCCTATACAGCCTTGCTGAAAAGTTTATATATGCTGGAAAATAAAAATATACAAAATATTCAAATAAAGCTAGCGAGTGAGAGAGAGAGGAACAACAAATAAATCAATTGTCAAATTATTTATACACATTGCAGTACCTCTTAATATTGAATAAGCACACGTGGACGTCAATTCTGCCCAGATAAGTCAAGCCGCGATTTGTGGATCGACAGAACACAAGAGATTCTGGCAGATCCAAATTATAACTCGTTTAATTTTAAAACGAGAAGAAAATTTATTCCATGGTATTACTTAAAAAGGAATTGCACAAAGAATCGCTTTCGCTCAAACTTTAAAACTATTTAAATCAATTTAATCCGAGCAGCAAAATAATTATTTAAAAATTATTAGTCCATCCTATTCAAATTGAATAATCAGCGATTAATTTCTTTACTAATGGTGACAAGAAATTCAAATGGTAAAGTCAGTGCCTGAACAGCTTGCCTATGTTTGCGCAGTTGTAGTCAGCGACGGTTGACAGCATTAGTCTCCAAATAGAAAAACGTGATCGCTTAAATTGCTTTAATAAATTAGGAGAAGCTTTGTGTTCGATTCTCACAAATTGTGCACGTCATTGAAAGTGTAAATGAACACATAAGATCTTTTAATTTCGATTGTAAATACAGGTTGTGATAAGCGTGAATTTAATCGCCCGCTGTTATCTGCATAAATATGGAAGAACGCAGGTATATTCAGTGGTTTCAAACCCGTGGCTGTTGTGCGTTAACTATATCAAAAGAATAGCAATGCTTGACAAACCTACGAATTAGGTGTTAATAGTATCTTGTGAAATTATGGTAATTGGTTACCTTAACGGTTAATAGCATATGATGAGGTGGGAACTTCCTTCGCCAATAGTTATTAAAGGATTTAGCCATCAGTCTAGACAAGCTGATCGGCTGCGAACGTGAATACTCAGGTACATAATACTTGTAGTCACCATAAACCATAGGTTTCCCTCAATCGCTGGTATAAGCAAATAGTCTACATAGTATGGAATATTACGAAGTACTCGCTAATAGAAGAAATAGAAGAATCACAAGTTAGTGCTAGTGCTTGGAAACGCGCGTTGAAACTAATCTACGAAATTAACAATAATTTTTTTCAGCCTATTCTTGTTAAATTAAAATGAATGATAAATAGAAACGTAAGATAAAAGACAAAACATAGGGGTAATTAAGTTAAGCGGAATTCGACAAATATTCATTGGTAATAGTCACCCTCCAATATTAAAAGAAAAACAATGACAGATGTCGTAAATAAAATTGTTTCTAAATTGAGGTACCAAAATCTGACCGTATACAGAAGGATCGGAAAATTAAACCACAAAACGAACCGTTTTATAACAGTCCCTTACCATAAGAAGTGAAGTTACTAATCGAAGGAAGAAAATTGAACCGGTTTATACACGTGTAAAGCATGAAATATCATGCAAAGAATATCATTTAATAAACGTGTGAGAAATTGTGCGCCCAATTACGAATAGAAAAGGACAAAATGGTACTGCATGTAAGTATATATATATATATAATATATATATATATATATATATATATATATATATATATATATATATATATATATATATATATATATATATAGATATTACTTATAATTAGGAAAACACAAATAACAAAGTGGATAAAGGCCATTTATTTCGTGAATACTAATCATCTCTTATACAACAAAGGGGTGCCACCGTCAGGAAAATCAGCTATTTCCGATCATATATTGGCAACGGGGCACCCTGTCAATTCGACCAATTTCACAATTCTACATAAAGCAAAATCAGAAATTTTTTTATTTATCTACGAAGCTCTTTACATAAAACAACAAGCACCTGACCTTAATATACAAAAGTTTCATCAACATGATATTCTTATCGACTGGCCAAGAATAACAAAATTGAACAACAATCTACTGGTATCCAGCCAAGAACAAACAGGCCCTCGACTAGAATCAACAAACATACAATCGGATTGGCAACAAACTGAAGTGGAAATAACAGAGGCGCATACGATGACAGAAGTCTCCAAACAATGTGAGCGTTTATATAATTAAACGAACATTGGTTGCGTGGGTGGTGATAACAATTATTATAATCAAGGTTGCGGTCTTGATATAAACACCTGACCCATTAATCTTACATATGTCAGTATAAACTAAGAATTGTATAGTGTAAAGGCAATTCATCCAGTAGACCGGTTTCGTCCTTATTGGAACTCATCAAGTACTGTCCGCGGCAAATTCTGGCCAGTACTTGATGAGTTCCCAATAAGGACGAAACCGGTCTACTGGATGAATTGCCTTTTCTACACTATACAATTCTTAGTTTATACTGACATATGTAAGTAATTAATGGGTCAGGTGTTTATATCAAGGCCGCAACCTTGATTATAATAATGTGAGCGTTTAACACTGCAATCAACACTGGCGTTGTTACTACGTGAAAACTTTGCGCAACGAGGTGAAACGATCAGTTATACTGGGAAAAATAGCACTTGTATATGTAACAGTGAACAATGCGCACAAATGGTTAATTCTCAAGCTATCAAAACAATAATGACAAGATATCAGACATCACTTCGCAATACTGCGAGAATGACCTTTACATGCAAACACGCATACACACAAACACAAACGCATACACACTCACCAACTAGTCAAAACAAGAAACATCAGTAAAAACGAGTCAGATTTGTTACCACTAGCATAATCAATTGAAAACCCAAAATGTATAAATATGTATGATTGTATAAGAGATGATTCGTATTCACGAAATAAATGGCCTTTATCCACTTTGTTATTTGTGTTTTCCTAATTATAAGAATACTGTGTTAAATTAAAAAGGAATGGACATTATATATATATATATATATATATATATATATATATATATATATATATATATATATATATATATATTCCTATCAGAGCACGACGTAAAACTGTCTAACGATAATAAAACCGCATCGCATATATAAATAATTGCAGTTTGATCCGAAATAGTCAATTTTCCATCGTGCTTCGCTGTTGATCAAAGTAGGTCTAAACGCGTCAGTACTTATTATTGACGGCAATTTTGCCTTTTTTGTGCGACTGGTTAAATACAATGGGATTTGTGTTTATATCAAGCTCGCAAATTTGGTTTAAAGAATCAATGATTGTTTTTGTGGAAATAACCATTTTTAATTAAGTTTGTGGAATTGAGACAAGCGTAAGTCATTAAATGAGGCGAAATAGATAAATTTCATTTTTTATACAGAGCATAATAATACAATAAATTAGGCTGCAAAGTATAAATACCAAGATTGTTTCTTCGAGTCAGGATAAACATCTAGATTCATAGATTGGTCATCGTAGTCCTCTTGAGAAACATCATTATTGGGGGTCTCTTGAACGGAAGTATCATCGTCATTATTACTTGTCGTGACCAGTTCATTAGAATTGTTGTTCTCCGTTACGCATAGATCAAGCTCGCAATCGATGTAGGCATCATTTTCGTCTGGATAAACTATAATAAAACGAGAATTGGCAAAAATTGTTCGTTAGCTCTCGAGGTTTGTAGCTTTGCCTCGTTTATTTTCGATCGCATAATACTCATTTGCAATATTCATTAACTTATTTGATAAAAGTTTCAATTAAATGTGGCAGTAAATTTAGAATTTGTAAATTGTAACTAATTTATTACTCTTTCAGAGTGAACATGTTTAATTAAAATTTTGCGCAAAAAATCCAAAGCACACAAATTGGACTTAGAAAACAAGTGGCATCATTCGCAAAATCAATCTTTGTTTAGTAATAAATATTATAAAAATCCATAGTACCATTTTCATGTACCTGAACAAAAATAAATTTTATCAGATACAAGAAACGCTTCTTTCTCATTTTCTTCTCAAGTATCTACAAATGAACATATCTTATATATAAATTGAAAGGCAAAACAAGATAGAAATATGTAAACATGGAGAGAGTGTGAAAAAGGAAACCAATCAATTGCGTGCGTCACCTCCAGTTCAAGCTCAATGCCTGAACATGCTTCTTCTGCTTGCATAAATCCGGCTGCAATTTGTTTATCCATAAGGCTTCGTATGTGGCTAGCTCCCTTTTGTTATTGCATTTAGTAATTATTTTAAATGCTACGTCTGGAGAACATACGTGCGATGTTTCAACGATGTGTTGCGCAATTGCAGACGTGTATTCACCATTTGATTTAAAACAGGCGTTTAAGTTACAATGTTCTCTCATTCGAGTAATTAACAGTCTGGTCGATCGGCCTACGTAAGTTGATCGACAACTTGCGCATGTATATTGGTAAATAATATTTGATGTCGACATTAACGGCTGTTTCTCTTTGATTGCTGGTAACGGCAAGTGTGTTACCCTAAATAACACTCGTAGTTTAGCTGCATTAAATGTGCGTGTTAATGCCGCTTCAACTTTCTTTTGTGCTATTCGGGAAACTGCATCCCCTTAAATGGGATGTTCAGGTAGACTGTTTTCTTTTCTGGTCCGTAATACGTCTGTTTCTGTTTAATTCCCCTTTTAATAATTGATTCAATTAATTGTCTAGGATAGCCATTAGACATTAAATCGTTAATTGCTTTATTATATTCGTTTTCTTTTGAATCTTGACTAACCAACCTGTCAATTCTTGAAAAGCAGCCACGAACTGTTGATAATTTATATTGAAACGGCACAAAACTGCTGTAATGCAAATACTGTGCAGACCAGGTTGGTTTATGGTAAATTGTTCTATTTAATTTACCATTAGTTTCTTTCTTTAATAGTACATCTAAGAAAGGCAGACGATCATCTTTCTCGTGCTCTGACGTGAAACCGATATTCTTATGTGCTTTGTTGAAACTTTGAAGCAGTGTTCGTGATTGCGACCTGTTCTTAAGGACAAGAAATATATCATCCACGTACCGTATATATTGAGCACATTTACTTATGTCACTCCTTAATGATGTGTTCTCTAGATGCCCTAGAAAAATCTCAGCCAACACTGGAGATAAGGGGCTCCCCATTGCCACACCATCAGTCTGTTTATAGATGCTTCCATTAAAACGAAACCGTACGTCTTTCGTGCATAATAAGATAAGCTTGCGTAGAGTGTGACCTGGCACCGGCGATGGTAATATGTCGTGTTCTACCGCTTTGACTATAATGTCAATGGTTTTATCAATTGGAACATTTGTAAACAAAGACGTAACATCAAAAGATACCATAATCTTGTTTTTAACATTTATATCTTGAATTTTGTTTACAAACTCAAACGAATCGGCAACCGAATAATTACCTAGTAGTTTACGTAATGGTTCAAGTATACGAACTAGCCATTTA
This sequence comes from Eudiplozoon nipponicum, assembly GCA_029291075.1. Taxonomy (NCBI): domain Eukaryota; kingdom Metazoa; phylum Platyhelminthes; class Monogenea; order Mazocraeidea; family Diplozoidae; genus Eudiplozoon; species Eudiplozoon nipponicum. The sequence continues at coordinate 75,425 of JAQBSW010003648.1, forward strand.
GCTAGTGCATGAAACGGAGAATTGACCATTGATAAAATTGGCCTCATAGGACAACCTTTTTGTGTGTTTTTGGTAATCCGTACATTGTTGGTGTAGATGATCCAACTGGCTTGAGCTTCTGTGCAGTGGCCTCATCAATTAAACCGGCATCTGTCAAGATCTTAATTTCATTTATTACTTTGCGCTCCACTTTGTCTATTTCATCTGATTTATCGTCTAGACGCGTGAATTTTGTATTGTCATTCAACACGTTTTCCATCTTTTGTAGGTAGTCAGATTTGTCCATTATAACAACGCTCTTGCCTTTATCAGCGCGTAGTATTTTGATGTCTGCATTTCTGCTGATACCTTTAAGCGCATTTAAATGTTGCTTTGTCAATGCATGCTGTTCTGCGCATTTGGACGATTTCAAATGTGAAGCCTGATCAACTAATGTAGCCTTGAACCAATTTTTATAATCAATACTGGTAGGTTCCAAGTCAGCTGTTTGTTCAAATAGCAATTCAAATGCTGCCTCAAAATCAACATCGCATTTATTAGAAGGATGTATTCCATAATTTCGGCCCATCGATAGTGCCTCCATTGTTAGCTGATCGATTGGCACTTTTGATAAGTTAAGCACACGTTTATCAAGATCGGTCGGTATTAAATCACACAAAACTCCAGGTTTTATATCATTTTCTAATTTCTTCAAAATTCTTGCTTTGTCTTTCGTCATAACTGCTGGCAAAAACATCAGAAATCTCATTCTTGCAAAAAGACTTAGTTCATCTAATACACAAGATACACACCCGATTCTTGCCTGTAACACTGCTTCATCTTCCTTCAACTGCTCAATTTTGGAATACGCACACCTTGTAAGATTTCTTTAGTTGACTCGTAGTTTTGACTTTCGTAAACTGCGCACCAAATCACCTGGGAACCGTAATTGCTTAATACACTGATAATAATTTTCTTTCCACAATAACGTTCTTTGCGCTCTACACTTTAACGTCACTAGTTCATCTAGTTTTCTGAAAGATTCTTTTGAAATGCGAGCCTTAATAAAATTCATAGTACCTTTTCCATGTGCAAAAATAAAAAAAATTTTATCAGATACAAGATATGACGCATGTCATAACAATGTCTTCTGAAGTATCTAGAAAATGTAACAAAACTCTGTTAATGTAGAAGATTGGAATCTTTGATGTAACAACAATGATTAGAAAGTTCCAATGAAAACATTGACATTTTAGTCAAAGCGGTAAAACACGACGTATCACCACCAACGGTGCCAGGTCACACTCTCCGCAAGCTTATAATGCACGAAAGACGTACGGTTTCATTTTAATGGAAGCATCTACAAACAGACTGATGGTGTGGCAATGGGGAGCCCCTTATCTCCAGTGTTGGCTGAGATTTTTCTATGGCATCTAGAGAATATATCATTAAGAGTGACATAAGTAAATGTGAGTATATACGGTACGTGGATGATATATTGTCTTGTCCTTAAGAACAGTCGCAATCACGAACATTGCTTTAAAGACATTTATTCGATGTGCTATAAAAGAAAGAAACTGGTAAATTAAACAGAACAATTTACCATAAACCAACCTGGTCTGCACAGTATTTGCATTACAGCAATTTTGTGCCGTTTCAATATAAATTATCAACAGTTCGTGGCTGCTTTTCAAGAATTGACAGGTTGGTTAGTCAAGATTCAAAAGAAAACGAATATAATAAAGCAATTAACGATTTAATGTCTAATAGCTATCCTAGACAATTAATTGAATCAATTATTAAAAGGGGAATTAAACAGAAACAGACGTATTACGGACCAGAAAAGAAAACAGTCTACCTAAACATCCCATTTAAGGGGGATGCAGTTTCCCGAATGGCACAAAAGAAAGTTGAAGCGGCATTAACATGCACATTTAATGCAGATAAACTACGAGTGTTATTTAGGGTAACACACTTGCCGTTACCAGCAATCAAAGAGAAACAGCCGTTAATGTCGACATCAAATATTATTTACCAATATACATGCGCAAGTTGTCGATCAACTTACGTAGGCCGATCGATCAGACGGTTAATTACTCGAATGAGAGAACATTGTAACTTAAACGCCTGTTTTAAATCAAATGGTGAATACACGTCTGCAATTGCGCAACACATCGTGGAAACATCACATGTATGTTCTCCAGACGTAGCATTTAAAATAATTACTAAATGCAACAAAAAATTGAGCTAGACACATACGAAGTCTTATGGATAAGCAAATTGCAACTGAATTTATGCAATCAGCAGAAGCATGTTAAGGCATTGAGCTAAACTGGAGGTGACGCACGCAATTGATTGGATTGTTTTTCACACTCTTTCCATGTTTACATGTTTGTATCTTGTTTTTTTCAATTTATATATAAAGAGATGTTCATTTGTAGATACTTGAGAAGAAAATGAGAAAGAAGCGTTTCTTGTATCTGATAAAATTTCTTTTTGTTTTTGCACATGGAAAGGGTACTATGAATTTTATTAAGGCTCGCATTTCAAAATAATTTTAAAATTATTTCTATTTGCTTTACCTTACGGAAAAATTTACAGGTTTAATCCAAATTCAGTTAAAAGGAACTTTAAAGCGCAGTTTGCAAGCCTGTCCACCAAAATGTCGAATTTAATTTACACGTTTCTCTTATTAATGAAATAAAAAGAATATCAAAAGGCGGGCTTACCACTGGATTAATTGAAATTACCTGATCTGCATTTTGACTAACGCAGTTTTTTATTCCAGTAGTTTTCTTTCTTAAAAAAAATATTTCGACTGCCTTTATCGGCAGCTTTATTCAGTTGGACCATCCTCACGAGTTTTACAGATGAAACTTGCTTCATTAGTTTCATTTGTAAAACTAGTGAGAATGGACCAACTGAAGGAGGTTGCCGATAAAGGCAGCCGAAATATTTTGGTGAAGCAAGAAACCTACTGGAACAAATAGCTGCGTTAGTCGAAATGCAGATCAGGTAACAAGCTTGAATTGCGATGAAATTCTAAAACTACCAAACGTTAACTTTATCGTATCCAATAAAATTTGGATATTAAGTTGTGCAAATCAGCCGATAGACTGAATCTCTGGTATGATATCTCTGCATAGTAAGAAGTACTCATTTTGTCACTAATCAACAATATTTAAATTTCAATGAAAGTCCAGTTTACTACACAAGAATTAATTCAATAAAGTTTAGTGCATATTTACATACATGACGTACTTGCCTTCTAATATTATATATTATAAAAGGTGTTCAATTTAAAAGTGGTATAAACAACATTCTAGGAAAAATCGAAAAGAATCGACATCCGAAATCGACTTTGCTTTAAAAAAAAACCAGCGTGTAGTAATTTGTGGCACTGCAAGAAATTTTAATTCACTTATGGTCAAAAATCACTTTCTTCTTTGATGATGCGTCGGTCATTTAAAACCGAATTCGTTAAACCAAAATTCTCCTTCAAACACAACGACTGAAATGACTAATTGAATTCATCAATTGGTAGTGTCCATTTAAATCGATGTATCCGTGTATTACACTCTATTTTGGATGCCTTCGCCCTAAATTGGATTACTGATTACCTTTATAATAGAAAAATCGTTTATTTGAAATATATCTAGCCAAGAGAACGACATATGAAGCCCTCAACATGAGGAAGACATAAATATTATCTAAAGGACAGAAAAAAAGCTATTCGAATTCACGTTACAAAACTATTACAAATCGAAATGAATGGCCACAAAAAATGAACCACCATGACCGGCGCAAAATTCTGTTTAAAAAACAAATAACGAATAATTGAACCAAAATCAAGTAATCTACAAAATGTACAAGCAAAGCATGCGTTTAGAAGCTAGACAACGCCGCGCTTTATTGACTGAAAAGTTGTCTTACCATTTTGCATGGCCATCCGTTTGTAGACCTGTTTTGCAGTTCTTTTCAGTGAATCTAAATTTGTTGTGTTGTAGTCATGATTGCAGAGCACTAATTCAATGAACATCGGGCTGAATACGAGGGGTGGCAACACCCGTCGAGGTTGGCCAGCAACTAAGACGTTAGGCCGAATATGCGTAAATTCAGTAGCAAAAGATGACCATTCCTGGTAACTCAGCAATGAATCGTAATCCGTCAACTTGTCCCACAGGCCGTCGAGCAGACAAAGATGTGACTTGGCTCCTGAAGAAGAGCAAATTTGTAGAAGCACATACTTGCTTGTCACAAATGTCAAGATTGTGTTTTGGATTAAATTTACATTGCAGTGAAACCACACTATTGAATTGTAGCTCGTCGAGTCATCTGATCTTTAAAAATCACATTCTACGCCTCGCAGGGTGCAAATCCAAAGTAAGAATTACATTAATACAACAATTAATGGTACACAGCATTACCGACCGGATTTTTATCGTGGAAACTTATGAAGCCACCAACGGTTT
>JAQBSW010003649.1:0-79870 GCA_029291075.1 Eudiplozoon nipponicum
AAACCAACGTCTCCTTTATCTTCTTGCTTTCAATATGACTACCATACGCGGGCCAAGGATAATAAGCAAATTTTAATAATGTACTTACACATATCTCACTACAATATGGTCACGTCCACGCCTGCTTCAGTTTAAATAAAGAGCGTGTGAACTCATCTCGAAGTACCACTTTCTTTTGTTAACTCCGGCAATTTTATTTCGTTCTTCAAATAACTCGACCTTGCGTGCTGCCGGCTATATGCATTTTCCAGGCATCACTGTATTGCTGGCATCAGAATTTTGCAAAATATTCATTAAACCGCTCTGCTGATCACCGAGGAGTCTTAATGATGCCACTCCTGATTCTGAAGATGGAATTGGAAATTAAATAACAAAACGTTAAATAGCCAAGGTTAGATCAAACTTTATTTCCTGTGGTTAGTACAAATGGTGTAAAAGCTTTCGGAGTGATGGCACTCAGTGCGTACTTGGAAATGAATATCAATCGCATCATTGCAGAACTGAGAGTTCTAAACGAGCACCAACGAAAAAAAATCATGAATACGTTAAATATTATGATCGCAGTGTACAAAAAAGAACAGTTTTAAATATATTATTTTTATCGATGAGCTTTACATCTATTAGCCTAAGTTGCCATTTCACTTGTGCCTTTCTAATCGTGGGAACAGGCAGTTGACCTACGGATACTTAATAAGCTAATCATATTTCAGTTGCCATAACCACCATTAAAATTAGTCATCAAAGCCGTCACTCGATTGCCAATGTCTCAGCTAGGTAAACACATTCAGACTTCGAGATCCTGATTTATCCTTTTCTGATATCTAATGCACAAATCCAGATTTTCAAGATTGTACATGTTAGAGAGTAAGAATATTCAGAATGCCTTTTTTGTTTTGAGTGGTCCATAGATGTTGATTCGATGATTAATTTTACATATATCTTTAATAGGATAAACCCAGTCTCAATTGCTTTAATATCAAGATGAGCTATCACTTAAATTAGAGCATGTTGGTTAAATAAATAACATTAGATCGCATTGATATTTTCAGATTATTCTAGGCAATTAAGGTGTAGGGGTATTTTTGCGGGGTAGCTATCTAGTTCGTGATTCTGTACCCTTCCTACATTGATCTGGTAGCTGCTGTTGAAATCCGTGCTTATGATTAGTCCCCGACCTTTTTCCGATGGGTGATGTGAGAAGGCTCAGTCGAATAATCATACATATATTGTACACAATGTTGCAAAGAAAAAATTCACATCTAAACAAAACGGATCGTGCTCAAGACGGTAAAAAAACGATATATATAATAATCAATTCACAATCGTGATGAATACATGTAAATGATTGAAAATATATGATGATATAAATAAATTCACTGGTAAATATTATCACTGATAAAAACAGTCTTGAAAGAAAGATCACAAATAATTAATTCACTGTTTGCTCTGGTTTTAAATTATTTAATTATAATAATCCAATGAACTATAGAATTTGTGAATGTGATTAAGGAACATCTGATGTCGTGATGTATGAAATAATATCTGAATGCAAAGAAAAACTATCGAACCACTTATGCACTGTAATCCACCACATGTTCCCTGCATATTGCGCGCGGGTGTGTATATTTAATAAACAAAACCTATCAATCACAATTAAAATTGCAGTTCAATAAATCTCAATCAAAACTGCTTGAAACTAACAGAGATTGTTTCCAAAATCACAGTTAAGATAAATATTGTGTAAAAACAAAGTTAGATTATTTTACCTTAAAGAGCACTATATTTGTCAAAATTGGTCATCATTGGGTTGTAACGCGGAGCCGCGTGTTACAAAGGCAGAAATTTCGTAGTTTCTTTACTGAGCATGGTTTGCGAATAGTTCTTCGATGTTCCTCATAAAAAAATTCATTAGTTACAGAGGGTCCGGCGCGGCGTGATGATTGTTCGAAATCGCAAATAATAGTATCGAGTCAAAATATTGTTGGGCTACTCTATCTGCAGTTCCAGTCATCTATTGGAGTTTCTTCGGTAGACTGGCGTCAGGTTGTATAAGTGACTTCATCGAATAGTGCTCTACATAACGCGATTGGTGTATTTTTAACGAGAATAATTCGCAGTAGAATATCAATATGCAGCCAAATATAACTGATAGACTCGTTAATTTTTATTGTGATTAACGTCACCAGTAGCTAGACAGACAGTGGCTTAAGACAAATTAAGCGATTGTAACAATTTTCAAAGCTGTTTGGATGCTTGAATCTCTAAGCGGTCATTTCGTAAGTCCCAATAACGTAAAGAAATAATGCCAGTATATCAGATTTAAACATTTTGCAAATGGTGATTGGTAAATTTTCAGACGATGCCGTTATGATTTCCATAATATTTTAACGCGTGGCTCATCGTTACAACCCAACGAATCTGAATTTCGACAGATACGGTTTTCCTTAGGGTCACATATACGAATTCTGGTTTAGACAATCATTCTCTTAATTGTAATTTTAGAAACAATCTCCGTTAGTTTCAAGCAGTTCTTATTGAGATTCCTTGAACTGCAATTTTTTGTAATTAATAGGGTTTTGTTTAATAATAATGCACACCCGCGCGTAATACGCCGGTAGCATGCAGTAGATTATTGTGTGATAACGCTCAAAACCAGGATTTATATTTATTTTGTTTTTAATCGTTTATCCGTGAACAGTAAATACACTGCTAAGACATTTTGGATTTATTTATTGTGTTTATTATGACTATTGGCTTTTGTGCAAAGATATTGACTTGTGTTAACAATTTTTCATTTTGTTTCCGTCTAGAGCACAGTCAATTTTGACTAACAGTGAGTTTTAATTTACTTTGCAACCTTGTTCATAATACGCGTATGATAATTCGACTTAGCCTTCTCACATCACGAGACATTATAAGCACGGCCCACGAAACCCATTTCTTCCGACGTCAGCTACCAGGCATATGTAGGAATGGCATAGCATCGCTAAATAAACAGCTACACGCAAAACCTCTTACATAAATCGCAACACCTCCTACAATATAGCAATATTGTCTGTGTAATCAAATTTATCAAGTTGACCCTTACTATTAATCTAAGCTTAGTGATACGATGACGCCAACAAAGGGAGCATCGGAAATGTATTTCAAAAATGTGGAGAAACAGCATATACTCTGCGAACGCTGGAGTAAAGCACACTTGTTTCAAAAGGAGAATTGCGTGAACAAAGAACAGTTTTTCATGGTAGGCTCAAGTAATTATGCAATTTTTGCCTGTGTTGCTTCATTGATAAAGATTCGCTACAACATCCCGCGCGATCCTAAATTGAAACTGGAAAGTAGTCTAAAAAAGTAAGAAAGGCGCAACTCAAGAGCGTTACAGAGGAAATGTATCTTATGTATACATCTCATTTGTGGTTGGAATCCTGCCAGAGTTGGCCAAATTCGTTTTCGTTCTTTACGAATCCGTAGACGATTACTAGCATTGATCATTTTATACATCATAGGAGAAACAAATACAACGGTGTATTTGAAAACTGGAGGAAATTGGTTACTGGATAGAATCATTGTATGTTTAGATTTTAGCATCGAAATGTTAGTTCTGAATGTGCAGCCTTTGTTCATATTCTTTTGTAACCTATAACTTTTAACATAAATATGTGGGTGAATATATTCACTTCTACTAACAGTTACAGTTTGGTCATAGGTACAATTTTATACGTTGCATTTATACATATTTGTTTTGCGTATTTGAACGTTTGTATATATATAAATACACATATATATATATATATATATATATATATATATATATATATATATATATACACATAATCATTTCTATTTTGCTTGAGGCAGAATGAGCTATGGACGGCACCCATGGCAGCAAAATTCATTTCAGTAAAAATCTACAAATTAAATATATCCTTAAACTCTGTTTCATAAGCACTATTGATGAACTATTGAAATTGACGAGAGCTTGCAGGGAATTATTCAGACGTATAATAAATGCATAAAAAATTAGTGACCACTTGTATGTTCCATTTAAGGGCGTCAGTTATTTTGCCTGTTTCCACTTGATGATTGTACGGTTTAAGTTTACCGAAACAGCATATTTCCTTTATTATTAATTCGTTACGTATTTATTCTGATTTATGAAATATTATTTCTTATTCAAACAATATCTGCGTACTGTTATTCTGTCATTTCACAAATATAAATATACGATGATCTATATTATCGTTTCTTTAAATAAGGATCAATATAATGTAAAACGCGGCTCCGTGTTACAACCCAACGAAGGTCAATTTTTACAAACGCTGTGCTCTTTAAGGTCAAATATTCTAACTCTGTCCTTAAACAATATTTCTCTTAGCTGTGATTTTAGGAACAATCTCTTTTAGTCTCAAGCAGTTTTAATCGATATTTCTTGAACTGCAATTTTATTTGTAATTAATAGTGTTTTTATTAAAGAAACAGAACCGCGCGCGATCCGCGAGGATCACGCGGTGGACTATTGTGTCACTGCGGATTTATTTTGCTTAGTTGGATTATTCGAAATTTATGTGAATAGAATAATGGATTAATATATTAACAAGTAGAGAACTAAACATTTGTGAGTTTTGTCATTGAAGTATTTAAACGATTTACATTTTCATCTGTAGTGATAACCTTTAACATTGATTCTATTCATATCACCATGTATTTTCAATCGAGTTTTTATCATTGAAGTCTTCAAACGATTTACATACTCCTTTTTAGTGATAACGTTTAACCTTGATTCCATTCATGTCATCACGTGTTTTCAATCGAGTTTTTGTCATTGAAGTCTTTATGGGGCTTACTCCTTCATTTAAGTGACAGCTTTTAACGATGACTTTTTACATATCTTCATATGTTTTAAATCGATGGTATAAATACAATTCTATTCAGACATTTGTGTAAGAATAACTACTTGTGTGCAAAACATTTTTCTCTATAAACATAAATCATTTTACTATGTTCATATTGTCATGTATTTTTAATCGTTTGACTATTCTCATTACGATCCAGACATTTGTGTAAGAATAACTGCTTGTGTGCAAAACATTTTTCTCTATAAACATAAATCATTTTAATTCTTGCCGTCTAGAAGACGGACAACTTAGTTTAACTGTGAATGGTGTTTAAGATATAATTTTATGTTAAAATCTGTTTTTTTTATTGCCGACCAACACATGGTCAAATTGGACTATCTGTGAATTATATTTCTAATTGCAATATTGTGTAGAATATACGTATGACCCGATGTTTTTGCCTTCTCACATCAACCATCCGAAAAAGATCAGAGACTGATTAGGCGCACGGGTAGTAATAATAGCCACCATTGATATGTAGTAGGGGTACAAAATCAGGAACGAGATAGCAACAGCGAAAAGTACCCCTACAATAATACGCAATTTCTTTATCCAACATTTTATTTTAATTCATAGTTGTATTAATATTTCTCATTTTCATAAATAAATTTTGTTTTCGGTTACGTACATTATTCATTAGAAGTTTTGAATTAATGTAAATATTTTGTGCAGAAGCATTTCGGTTCCAACCGATAAAATTATATACTGGATAAAAATAAAGCGAGTTAATTTGGTTTATTTAAGGCTTGATGAAAATACAAGTGTATGAAAAAATCATTTTTGTTCGCACAGATATGGGCAATGCTTATTTATATCAAAAGGGTGAATTTCCATAACATTTTAAACCGAGTTAAGCGCAGTTGGAAAAGTTATCACATTTGTGTTGTTCACATATACAATAAACTTTTAATAGCCAGTTATACAGGCAAGGAGATGCCTAGAGATTGGTTTTACTTGGGCTCCGTTCCTTCCAATATGTGCATGTTGTAGTGAAAGAACCGATTTACTGCGTAAGGGGAAATTAGAACATACTATATTAATATAGTTTCGCTCTGTAAAAGACGTGTGCATGCTGAAGAATTGCTTAATACATTCAACAAATGGCATCAGAATATTTGATTTACAATTGAAAACGAGGAGGCTGATAGTCTAGATTTTCTTGATGTGTTTTTCTAACGTCGAATTGTTGGTACTTCGTATAGATCAATCTTACATAAAAAACTGAACTGCGCAATATTTACATTTCAACAGCTAATGACTCTTGTTAATTTGAAACAGGCCTAGTTTAAACATTATGTAATATGGCATAGGGTTTTTGCTTGATTATTTTGATTTGGATGGTGTGCATAATACTTTTATTATTAAAAGTTTCCGTCCACAAATAAGTACAAACCCAATAATACAATAAACGAAGTTGTGAATTTTGTCGACAATCCAAGTGTATAGATGCAATGAAGCGTTAGTGTTCACATATTTTGGAGCTGACATATTTGTGATTAAGTCCATCGTAAAAGATCTTCTACCTTGTACAAAAGACAATTTTTCGTCATGTAAAATTTTTTCGGCAGCAATATAGCGTGTTTTTATTTTATTTAAGGATAGGTGAGTAAGCATGATACCCCATTTGGAAGCCATTGCAATAAGTAAACGTCAAGAATATGTAAGAAAACAACAGGAATAATTTTGTCGATTTGTAGATCTGAACCTGATGTATATTGAAAAATGATAATTTATTAAACTCTAGTATATATTCTAATCCACATAGAACAGACGCATTCAAACACAGAAAAACCTATACGACATTCACGTCTTAGGAGTCCTTAGTAGATATTAGAGAGAAAATCTCAAAACAAATGGCGACTGCGCCAATTCAAATTAATTATCTGTCTTGAACTGTATATAACTGGAAAAAAATTAAAGTGGATTTGAGACGCCCAAATGATATTTGAAGTTCAATGTATAGTTGGCATAATCAATATAATTGTTGCAGAATAAATGAATTTGTCACAGAATTTTGGACCAGTAAGTTCGTTTTTGGAAACAAAATAATGACAGAAACTCCACTAAATGCCTTTGATTTTTAATGCCCGCGCTTCGAAAAGGATATCATCCGGAAATTTTAGCACAGATTTAGGAGATATTATGCAAAAGAAAGATGCGTCAATAATTTTCTTCCGAGTTTTATGAATGCTTATGTGTAAAAGCTTCCGGGTTTAATATTTCCCAAGACGTTAGCAATTCAATTTTTTTAAGTTGAATTAACAGCCAGGCTCAGAGCCACGTTAGTGCTCTTTGAGGCTATGAATGTAGTTTATCCAAGAAAAAACACCAGGGGTTAAATGACGTGTACCATCTTCGAGAATCACAAGTACAGGCTGGGAAATTATCATTCTTCGTGATTTAACTGTACAGGGCAAGTGCAAGAGATCTTATGAAAGTAATAAAGAAAGTAAGTGATCTACCACCGGATGTTCTGATCACCTATCTCAAAAACCAAGAGAAAGTGATGAAAAGATCATAATCTCGAGGCCCGAATGACAAATTTAGGCACCAGCGTTTAGAAGGTTCACATGAGTGGTGCAGGCACACAGTGAATTTGGGCGGAGTGCAAAGTGCCAAAGAGAAGGCTTCTTCAACTCCAGTTTAGGTTGACCTAAATGGCAAGACCTGACCAAGTATGTATTAGGTGTTGCGAACCTAGTAACAAATTAGTTCAGTTGTGCCCAGAAGGATAAACCAAAGAGAGCATGAACGGAAAGTATAATCTCATGCACATTCGTTTCGTGCTTACTGGCGACTCATCAGTAGGAGCCGGTATTACGCCCTTTAACCACTATATATTTTGGTGAAGAATGTGGGATAATAGGGCGGTACAATCTCCTAGACGAATGTGTAAACCTGCAATAGTGAAGCTAACATCATATAAAGTCTTCGACAGTGCGATTTCAGCGCTAATACACATTATATAATATATAAACCGAGTCAGTAAAGGATTCTAATACTATGACTATTGTGTCAGTAACCGATACTAACATTATAGTACAGAAAAGGTACATGGTACTAACATGATGGATATCAATGTATGCTATTGTTCACCGAAATTGAGAATTGAGACTATTTCTGAGCACATGTTACTCCGGTAAATCCATAAACTCAGGCCTTGATCGATATCAGTTATCGAACTTCGCGGCAAGCATGACATCATTCAATTCAAAATATAACAGTTAAATACTGATTGTTGCGAAGAACTAATATATATGCAATTATGTATTAGATGTTGTGAACCTAGTAACAAATTATTTCAGTTGTGACTAGAAGGAGTTTGTGTACACGCCTCGCAGTCGCAGACGGTTTAGCTGACATTATTGAGAATCATCGTGTGTGTTTCAACAATACCGTAGAAAATAAATTGGATTGAAGGCAAAAGTAGAGCACCGAGTAGAGTGGGTGGCTTGTTTCTATGTTTTTCCGGAGCCCAACCATTTTCAAAACATGAGAAACACGTTACTTTTGCTGAATTTCACAAATTGCGCAAAGAGTTTATTTGTGGGAAGTCAAATTCAAAGTTTGAATTACGATTGGGGTGATTTCCATGCCTGAAATAGGTCCATAAAGTGTTTTCTGGAGCTATCGTCTATTTACCAACTTGACTAAGGCTGGATTATATTCTATACCTAATACGAGCAATCTGTTAAAAAATGGGATAGGGACCATATTCATTGCTGGATTTCTAGAAAGCCTATTATTAAATACCATCGGCGGAAATTTTTAAATCACACACCAAAATCAGATTTTCAGGAGGGAAATGGCATTAATTTTTTTGAATGTCTTTAAGTCTAAAAAGTTCCAAAAATTTATTCCAACATTTATCTGAAGAAACTTTTCAGAATTGCACATTTTTAAAAGTGTATATAAGCGACAAAAGTATTTACAATCGATCTCGTGAAGAAGACCGTAAGCGTTTGGATACGGTTTTGACAAGGCTGGTGAAATATGAATTAGTAGCAAAACCTAATAAGCGTAAAATTCGTTACTCAATTGCAAGATATCTTAGGTATTTGCGTTCAAAAGATGGAATTAATCCTTTGAATGTTAAGTTCCAAACTTTCAAGGATGTAACGTAGTCACAGACAGTATGCTAAATGCGTAGGTTCCTGGACAGAATCAACTATAATTGACGAATTATTCACGGTCTATTCGGAATATTAGGATTAATAACTAGCCATTTTATGCAGGCAAATCGCATGAGCAGGATGTCCTGGCCAAACATCTTGAGCTAGTAGGACAAAAAGAAATTCCATAGGTCTAAGTAAATGCTGAGTGAGATATTAATTTTAGAATTTGGAGAATGGGATTAGCTATTTGATCTCGTCATGTATGCCTTATATATTGCAATAAGGACAGTTCTATAACAAAGAGACAATGGAATTGCTAGGCCAATAGGGTTTTACAGTTAGAAAATTGAAAATCGAGAAAAGCGGTATGATAATTTGGTAAAGAGCTCATAGCTGTATATACCGCCGTACTGCATTTTATAGACAACTAAGATCATCATTATTTTATAATTTTGACAGGCCAGAAGCAATCAGATATACTTGGTAAAAACACGAGGATTAATTACACTTATAGAGTGAATTGTCAAATAAACTTATTAGCAGAGTTTGGTTTTATAATTTTTCATATTGCTCGTAAAGAAGATGTGAAAGCGCATGCACTTAAATGAAGCGGATTTATTACCGATAAAACTAAATCTCCTAAATTATCTAGAGGTTTCGCCCGATATTTTAGACCAGCAAATCAAGGAAACGCAAAGATTTGATCCCTTCATAGCAGTATTGGAAAAGAAAGAAATCATCTTCACAAGTGCGTAAGTGGCAAGTTTGTGCCGTTTGAATCTTCAAAAATCCAACCCAGACTAAATATGCCGTTGTAGTTACACATTTATCTGGTTCTTATTTTTTCACACATTTTTGAGTCAGATCTCTCTTCAATTTCCTTGTACTTTGATGGGTAACGATCCTAGTCTCCTTCTTCGTCCATGTACACTGTAAACGCAGAGATCCAGTATTACACACTACTTTGCCATTCATTTCTAAAAATGCATTTTTATCAATTATACGATTGGCCTTTAATAGCGCTTAATAGAACTGAGTCAAAAAATTTTGTCTGTTTTCGTTAATTATGAATAACTGAAATGCCAGCTTTAAATCTGAAGATAAAAAGCATATAGACCTTGGACTTATAGTCTTAGTTGAAGCTAAACAACACATTTTATCTGTCAATGCTGCGAACAACCCATCTACTAAACGAGAGGCCCAATAAAGATCACCTCATTGGCTCTTCATAAACAAGTTCTGATATTCATGTTCGGAAACTATGTATCTTTTGGCATTTCCAACTTGACTATGGGCAAATCATGTATCCAACTGGATCCTTCCACTGCAGCGAAATGCAGTCTTTGGCTTCCTGTGCTTCCACTCAATCATCCCATTAGATCTGCGCTTTTAGGCACATGTGTAATACACTTCTAACCCTATAGCATTCAAAGTTCTGATCAATATAAATCCCGCCGTATTTAACCAGTCGCCTAACAACATAGCTAAACTACCGCCAGTCGCCTGCACTGATGCGTTTCGATCTTCAATGATCATCATCGGAGATCTAACGTAGAATAAACATCATAGCACATAATATCCCTGAATAACTTACTCTGGTTCGATAGAGGATACGAATTGCCTTCGTTCCAGTATTCAACAGACGATAATTTCCACGAACCTTACATTGACCCAGTTCAGGTTTGGGAGTTACTACTATTGGATATGCAAAGTTGGAATTTGAATACAAGAAATTCCTTCTTCATTAACTGATTAAATTCTTTAATAGCCCTCTGTTCCTTATGCTGTGCCAACTGTTGAGCATTCGGTGATCAGGGTAGTGGTGTCACCAACTCTAATTGGTGTTCTATGCCTGTCTTCAGCTCATTCTTCTTAGCATTGTAAGGTCGAAACACGGCCGTGTGTTTCTCGATGACTTTCGTCAAGTCATCGGCGACAACGGGTCTGGGAAGTCTCACTGACCTAACGTTTGTGTTCTCAGTCTCAGTATAAATCACTATCCCGTACAAATTTTTCAAGCCTTAGAGCTTCATTTGCTACTCTAGTTCCAGTGAATCATAGACACTCGAAGTAGATTTTAATTTAGCAAGCAATTTCGTAAGAAATATACTGTTCACTACATCCTGAAAAATGTCATTCCTGGTGGATTTCAAATAAATTCAGATGGAATTTGATTTGCCATCTTTTTCTGACGTAATAAGTCAATCATGTATTCTATTCTCTCTGGTTGATATCGTTTTTGAAGGTCTTCAATTAGAAGCTCAAATACATTAAATGGCTTATTCTGCATTATGAATTTCCTGAGTCTAGACAGGTTTCTTTTCATTGTCTTATGCAAAGACCACCAGGTCGCGTCAAACATTTCTGTGGAGTCGATCAAACTTTTTTGATAAAAATATATTTTTGCGTTGTCAATCTAATCAGAACGAGGTGAGGCTTACATTGCTTTCCATAGAATTGCAGCTAATGCGATTCTTATCTATAGAAAATCATGGCGCGATCGCAATGTTATGTAGATGCTCGGTTAACCTGTATTTACGTAATTATCATCTTAATTAAAAGAACTAAATTCCTCAGAACCTCACTTAAACTAAATTTCTTAAGTCCCTAAGTTAACTGCTCTGTATCTTCGCATTTATTGCTGTTACCATGATGCTAAAATATGATTTGTTACAATATAATTATTAAAACAATATATGTATGCTCACAGTCTCACTGATTGCCACAGAGCACAGAACAGTATCAAAAATCTGAAGCGCAATTGCAATAGGAATAATAATTTGTAGTGAACTTCGATAGTTTATTGACAAAATATTGCGTTGCAAAATGTCTTTTAAAATACGATCATTATCAAGCAGAGACCATGCAGTAATACATAGCATGAAACTCGATAACGTCAACAAGAGTGAGTAACAAAAACACAAAAGATGACAATCACAAAGGAAAATCCCAAAAAATTACAATAGTTTATAAGACACAAACTTTTTTTTGAAACAAGCGGTAACATCAAATGTCCAGAAAGAAAAATTTATCTATTTTTATATGCGGAGTAATGTAATGTCCAACAAGTTAATGTGCCTCCACTAGCCCACAAGATTCTTAATAAGGCAGATTAAAATTACTCAAATGTTTTAAGATAAAGTATATATTGAACAAAAGTTTGATTATGCTTGAGTCATTCTCTATAAAACAATTCATAACAGAGATCATAATTCCAAGAATGTTAGCCTGTCTGTAACGGCACAAAGTAATTCGCCAACTTATTGCCAAAATCAGACTCAAAATTTAATTCGCCGAATCAATTAAAACGAGCAGAATTGCCGTTGACCAATTGCGTGAGATTACGCATCCATATAAGCACGATGCAATTACCACGCAACACACTTCATGTTCTGCTCGATAAGTGTGATTGATGTAGCTTTCTCCTCTTGACTGCCTACCTACACCGACTTCTGGACTTGCGATTACCACGCTGTGCCATCTCGTCGAATTCTTTAGTCACGCCAATCTTCTTGTTGCTGCACAACTTGTCATACGTAATCGATCATTTAGAAATCGTATTTCTACGTGTGACAGCCACATCGGTGTTACCGCAGGTCTTCAACAAGACAACCGCAAAACAGAGGAAGTGTCTAGAAGGACTACTAGGCACTATCGTTACTGTAACATTCATTAACTTTCACGCGTTAACCGGTGAACACTATTCTGGCCCTGTTAATAGCGACGCGCAGTAATGGTTGCCGATATTCTTCTTGTATTCTTAGTAACGTCGCACAGTACTCATTTCCAACCACGGCGTTTACATTTTAAACGATCCGTTTTTGTTCGCAGTGCTGTTCTTCTTGTTGTGGATTTGACCGCATTTTTCTTGTGCGGGACAATTGATAGCACTCATAGGTCGGTAAAATCTTGAACTTCCTTCATATTCAGATGATGTAATTTTTGGCCTCAATTGATGGGTTCTCACTTGTCCCTTCTTCTTTAAGCCTTCAATTAGCTGATTGTCTGAAAATGACGTTGGATCAAGATTTTCCATTGTTCTTTGACCTAATTTTCGAACCCGAATTTCCAGGTTCATCTTCAGGGTCGACACAATACGCACAGGAGTAAAACACAACTTGTGGCAAATGTGGTATACTCATTCAAGACAGATATATTTATATTTATTTTAATATCCGAAGGTATTTTTAATTGTCTTCCTAATATCCGGTCTTCATACCTAGTCTCTAATAATCAAATGTATACAAAAAAACTTAGCCTTGTCCCCCTCCGCGCACACAACCACCTATAAACATGTGTATTTTACTAAAGTGACATTTTATTGAATAACTATAAGCACATCTAATGGATTGACATACACGCCAATCCATGATGTTTATATTTAATTTCTGTTCCGGACGCATAGAAAGATCAACAAAATTTTGATTTCAATCCTGCAGTAATCCACACATGCCCCCAGTTTACCTAATCCCATCCAGCTTGCAATCAGTTATAGACCGAGAGAGAGGTTAATAAAACTGTTGAAAGAATGTAAAGTATTATTATCGTTTTGACCGAATACGGAGTCTACACTAACTAAATCGCCTCTCCACCAAATACACAATAATACATATATCCTGTATAAATTAGTTTCTTCATCAAAATATCTGTGTCGAAATCATGTATATATGTATATAATAAATTAGTATTATTTTATATATATATATATATATTTAAATTTTATTTACTTAATTATAATTATATATATATATATATATACTAACTCACTTCTTATAAAAACATCCATTTATATATAATTCAACACGTTATATATTATGTATATATAGATAAGCCTGTAAGTAACCCACTATATATTATTTATATATAGATAAGCATGTAAGCATCCATGTGGGTTCTTCCTACATCTTTAATATATATCTATATATCCATCATATATATATATATACATATATACGTGTATACACCATATATATATATAATATGAATATCATACAAGCAACACTGTGAGTCCCTCAACGGATAAATTATATCAGTCAAAACGCTTTTGATAATAATCTCCTACATATATCTTGTGAATATCTAAATAAGCATTTAAGCAATCATGTGAGTTCACCCCACATCTTAAATGAATATTTAGAATCCTTCATATATATATATATATATATATATATATATGTATATATATATATGTCTCTGCGTAATATGTAATATTGTGACGCGCGCGGTTTAAAATGACTCCAACTTTTTTGAATACTGAATTAGAAAAAATTATTACGGACCTTCAAAACTCTATGAAGGAGTTTAGGGAGGAAAATAAAACTTTAAAAAATACAATTTTAAAGCTACAGTCGGATGCTAGCAACTATTCAGCAAAATTGGACGTATCAGAGAGGAGAAATGATCATTTAAGCGCAAAAATTGAGCAATTGACCGTTGCGTTAAACAATAGGATGGATAAATTAGAAGACAATGTTAAACCATGGATCGAGTTAAGCGAAATAACTAAAGAAGATGACATATCAACAAAAAGCAGTTCTTCTGGGGAAGAAATATTGAATATTTTGTCTAATGAAGTTTCTGCGAGAATTGGAAAACAAGAACAATTA
This sequence comes from Eudiplozoon nipponicum, assembly GCA_029291075.1. Lineage (NCBI taxonomy): Eukaryota > Metazoa > Platyhelminthes > Monogenea > Mazocraeidea > Diplozoidae > Eudiplozoon > Eudiplozoon nipponicum. Next base: position 14,617 of record JAQBSW010003649.1, read on the forward strand.
ATTTTATTTAATCTTAAGGAAAATGCTGATCATAAGGATGTTGAAAAGTTAAATGCTTTAATTAGAGATACGACTGAATCTGAAATAACTAAATGCTTTAGAGTTGGACAAAAATCGGAACGTCCAAGACCAGTTGTGATAAAATTGTCAAAAAGGCCGACGAACAAGCAAGTTGAGGATATTAATAAAAAGATAGAAGAATGTAGTAACTTTCAGAACATATTCATCACCAGAGACAAGACTTTTCTGCAAAGAAAACTGGCTGCGGTTAAAAAGTTAAAGAAGAATCTAGATCAGAAATCAAGTCATGCGGAAATAGTCACAATAAAGGGTGTGTCAAACGACTCCAAAATCACAAAAAACGGGATTTCGTTAATGAATGTGGTGGACAGCGAACAGCTACGTACCATAGATACGGTACCCAACAAACGAAGTATAAGGAAACCGAAAAAGTTAAATCAGTAACTATTGATGATAGTAAAGATGAGTTGTCTTGTTCATATACATTATTTTATGCTAATTGTAGAAGTATTAAGAATAAAACTTTTTTGTTGTGTGATTTTATAATAAGTAACAATTTTGACTTTATAATACTATCTGAAACCTGGCTGAACAAGAACATTGAAAACTATGAATTTGACATTCCTCATTATTCTCTATTTAGGAAAGACAGATCACTGGATAAAAGAGGTGGAGGAGTACTTATTTATAGCAAATTGATATTAAATGCAACAGTGTTACATTCTAGCGAATATAATTCTGTCATTGATTTTGTATCTATACAAATTGATAACCTGATTCTTATCACGGTTTACAGACCGCCGTATGCTAATTTACATGATGATCAAATGTTTATCAATTCCTTTCAATCTATTTTTACTGCCATGGTTATATTATTGTGGTAGGAGATTTTAATAAGGTGCATGACTGTGAAATAATCAATCTTTTTTCTAATCATGATCTTAAGCAGATTATAAAGGAACCAACTAGAGGTTCGGAATGCTTAGACCATGTATATTTAGAAGTTGAAGTGTTGAACTCACACAGTTATGATGTTGTAAATTACTTCAAAGAATTGGATCATAAACAAATTATTTTACAATGGAACATTTTGAGTAGCAAAACATTGACACCTAATTTTGCAAATGCTCACGTGCAATGTTCCAGAATCAACTGGAATCTTTTTAGAGAATTAAGCTTATCAATTGATTATGAAAGTTTTTTTATCATGAACGATGACGAATTTGTTTCTTCTGTTTTACTGTTATTATCTGATATATTTAGAGCATCAACATTTACGGATGTAATACCCAAGCGAATCAATAGGAAGTTATGTAAGCTAAGAATCAAACGAGATAATATAATGAAATGTAGTCTAATCAATAGTATAAAAAAGAGGTTAGATATGATCGATAAAGAAATTAATTCATCACTGCTGATAATCCGTCAAAGATCAGAGAGAATTATTTTGGCTAAATTGAAGAGTAATCCTAGACTAGGGTTCAAACTCATCACAGACTACGGTAAATATAAGGAAAAATTAAACCTTATATTACCTGTGGGTAAAGCTGATTATGAATTTCTTTATGAATTGGATGAAGTATTTGGCAACTTATTATGTAATCCGCAGAAGAAAAATAATGCTATTGATCTACCGGAATCTTCGAGAAACCAGGATCTAGGACTTGTTATTGACAGTGATGCATTGATAGAATTAATGTTAAAAATAAAATCAAAAAAAAACAAAAAGATCACCTTGGTATATCGATTGATAACCTACTTCAATTACCCTTAAATTTTATGAATTCGCTCTGCAATTTTATAAATAGAATTTTGAAGAATGGGATATTACCAATCGATATACTAACAATAGTGGCTAAACCTTTGCCTAAAGTAAGTAAGCCAACGTGTGCCAGTGATTACAGATTAATCTCTATTATTCCCTCGTTTTTGAAGATAATAAAACGATTAATACTTGATCATTTAGAACGTATGCTGCCGGCTGATTTCGATGTATGCCAACATGGCTTCACGAAAGACAGGTCGACAACTACTAATATGCTCTCTATGTGGAAACATGTAATTACATTAGATGAGAAAAAGTTAGATGCATTAATTGTATTCATAGATATCTCAAAAGCTTTTGACTCTATATCTTTTGATGCTATCTTGAATGCGATTAATTTATTGAATATTGATCCGAATATTTTTAGATTACTTAGATACTACTTATATAATCGAAGAATGAGTATTCAAGTAAACGATTTGATATCTAAATCGAAAAGGGTAACAAGTGGAGTTCCACAGGGATCAAGTTTGTGGCCAATTTTATTTAAAATTGTATTTGCACATTTGGAAACTAAGATCCCTAGAATATGCTGCCGCTACTTGGAATCCTTTAACAAAGGGTTTGTCTAATAAGATAGAAGCTGTACAAAGAAAAGTTGTGAAACAAATAAGTCCTATCTCCTGCACTATATACGTCGCTAGATTACAGTTTGTGTCATTGCAATCTTTGTGGTTTCGGAGGATGTGCTATTGCATAAAAGTTTCCCATCTGAACCAGTGGACTGGTGCCTATATGACTCCGATAAGAAAGAGTCATGAAGTTGGAACTAGATCTGGACATTTGGTAATATCTCCTCCTTTGGTGGGGAATGTAGCGAGCAAGTTATTCTCTTTCTCGAAAATCTACAAAATTTATAACCAATTGCCAAAGGGGCTTAGAGAAATGCCTCCATCTAAGATGTCTTTTAAAACTTTATCTACTGAACTTGAAAAAGTCTGCAATCCTGCTGATATTTGTTATTCTTTTGATTATGATAATACTTTCTCATGGTTGAATAAAAGACAAGGATAATTGTTATCGAAAACAGATTTTCTAGAGATTTTTATTTCCAAGTTTTGTATTATTATAATTGAAATGTTATGCACTATTTCTTCTAATTAGTTAACATTACATACAATCAATTGCTAGTCATGGTTCTCAATTTTTGCATAATGTTACACTCGAATTATACACTAATTGTTCCTAATTTGATAATGTATATATTATTCTTTTCAGTCGAACTTTCTGATATTGATATATTGTATTGTACAACTAGTGAGATATACCTATCTACATTATATTAATTGCACATTTATTGTGATGTGATAATTTTTTTTATATATTGTACAATTTCCAATTTTATTATTTGATGGAATATGTGTGGTTTGAATCCAAATAAAGATATTCTATTCTATTCTATTCTAAAAATAATCATTCCAATTGATCCAAATAATGTTGAATTCTCCAAAAATAATGTGACACTTGATTTGTATGATTTAAGGAGATATTTGTTAACACTAGGGCTGAGAATAAACAGTAAAAAGACGAGAGCTTTAAAAATAGGTAACAGAACATATTTTAAGTATGTTTATTTTCATGATGCTGAGATTAATGATGTTTTTGAGATTAAACTTATGCAAGAAATTAAGGATTTAGGTATAACTATGCATTGTACGGCTTCTGCTGAGAGACATATTGAAAGGATAGTAGGCAGTGCCAAGAACAAATGGGCATTGATAAATAGAAATATTATATCACATGAAATAAAATTCAAAATGTTTATAATATGGATTAGACCGATACTAGAATATGCCGCCGCTACTTGGAATCCCTTAACAAAGTGTCTGTCTAATAAAATAGAAGCTGTACAAAGAAAAGTTGTGAAGCAAATTAGTCCTAAATACTGCACAATATACGCCACTAGATTACAATTTGTATCACTGCATCCTTTATGGTTTCGGAGAATGTGCTATTGTATAAAAGTTTTCCATTTAAACCAGTGGTCTGGTGCCTATATGAATCCCATAAGAAAGAGTCATAAAATTGGAACTAGATCTGGTCATTCTGCAATATCTCCACCTTTGATTGGGAATGTTGCGAGCAAGCTGTTCTCGTTTTCAAAAATTTTCAAAATTTATAATCAATTGCCAAAGGGGCTTAGAGAAACGCCTCCAAATAAAATGTCTTTTAAATTTTTATCTACCGAACTAGAAAAAGTGTTTAATCCTGATGATATTTTTAATTTTGATTATGATAATACTTTCTCATGGTTAAATAAAAGCCAAGATTAATTGTTTCAGCAACAAATGTAATACTCGAGTTATAACTTAAATTTTCTATTTTGATTAAGAATCTATCACTGTTTACAGCTGATCTTTCAGATGCCGATGAACTGTACAGTACACTTAATTGCACATATATATGTGATGTGATATCTTTTTATATTGTACATTTTCTAATTTTATTATTTAATGGAACATGTGTGGTTTAAATCCAAATAAAGATATTCTATTCTATTCTATTCTATTCTAATATACTTATTTATAATTATATATAACCACACCTTATAAAAACATCCATTTATATATACGTCCACACGTTTTATCTACGCATGTATAGATAAGTATAATAGCAACAATGTAGGTTCTTCCCACATCTATTATAATTATCTATATATCCATATTATATATACACGTGTTTACCCATATACAATATGAATACCATATAAGCAACACTGTGAATCCTTCAACGGATAAATTATATCAGTCAAGAAGTTTTTTGTTAATATTTATATATCAAAGTTTATATATAGTCATATATTTATGCATACATATATGTATACATATATATATATATATATATATATATATATATATATATATATATATATATATAGATACCCATATTTGTTAAATATATTTAGATAAACATATAAGCAACAACGTGAAATTCTCTCACATCTTATATAAATTGAAATGTTCATCATATATATATATATATACATATATAACTATAGCCATATTAACGCCCTCTAACTCCATCTAATTCGTTCTGTTTTTTCCCCTTTCATAGTCGTGGTCTCTTATTTAGATTTATTGTTAGCTCTGATTCCTCTAATCTACGTTTCTTTCCATTAGAGAAGGCTTCATTGAATATTGGGCCTAATGATTTTTCTACACATGTCATATTCATGACGTTCATTCCTGATTTTATTTCAATTGATTCTCTAATCAACCTGGTTAATCTATTTCGGTTACATAGTGCAATCCGTTTACAGCCATCCCAGTTTATCTGATGACCTGTCTCCATTGAGTGCCTGGCTAGATCTGATCTATGAACATGTCTGTATTTGCATGCAGTCTTATGTTCACCTCTACGTACCTTTATTGGACGCATGGTTTCACCTATATACCTAAGATTGCAATCTTTACAAGGTATCTCATAAACCCCTGATGTGTTGAGCGGTTCTATTTTTTCTTTCTGATTCGGTAACTTATTGCCTATTGTAATTGATTGTCTTAACACTGTTCGTATGTTGTATTTCGTTGCTAATATCCTAATCTTTCTACTTAATTTGGAGTCTGGTAGAACCAGAGTTCTGTGCTTATCTTCATTCTGATTATCTAAATCTCTTGCCCGTTTCTCCTGGGTTATTCTTCTATTAAATCGCAATAATGTCTCCTTTATGATCTTCTCAGTTAATTTTTCCGGATAACCATTTATCCTGAATATTTCTTTTAATTTCATCAGTTCTTTGTCCCTATATTTTAAATCCACTATTTTAAGACTTCTTATTATCATAGATTTTAGAATGCCTATTTTCATCCCAAACGGGTGATTAGAGCAATAATTCAGGAGGATACCAGAATAAGTATCCTTCCTGTAAATATCTTTCTCTAATGTCTGACCCATTCGTTTTAATTTTACATCTAGAAACGATAATTCTTCTTTGTTTTCTTTTTCCAAAGTGAATTTTACCTCTCCCAGTTGATTAGCTAAATACAGAAAATTCTCCAACTCCTTGTCCCCGTGATTCCAAATTAGGAAGATGTCATCTAGGAATCTTAAATATAAGCTTGGTTTGAGTGGAGATCTAAGTAGGAGATTTTTTTCTAAATAATGCATATAGATATTAGCGACTGGGACTGATAATGGTTGTCCCATAGGAACACCTTTAACTTGAAGGTAGAATTCATTTCTAAATATAAAGTATGTAGAGGACATACAAATTTTAAACATTTCCATAATATTACTTAACATCATTTTACTCCCTTCTAGTATTTCAGGGTATTCCGTTAGACAACGTTGGACACACTCTTGTAGGGGTACTTTTTGCTATTCCTTTCTCGTTCCTGACTTTGTACCCCTACTACTTCTCAATGGTTGCTATTATTACTACCCGAGCATTCAATCAGTCTGTTCCTTTTCAGATGGTTAATATTAGAAGGCCGAAGAAAGGTTTCATGTATATATTACACACAATGTAGCACATAAATATAAATCACTGTTAATCTGAATTGAAGGAGTTGGATGGTAATAATACAGATTTTTTAATGTAAAATTATATCCTAAACACTATTCTCAGTTAGTCAAAATTGAATACATATTTGTCATCTGTAAAAATGGTTTTTATGCAAAAATATGATTTAAATGTCATTCACACTTAAGTTAAATTGTCCGTCCTCTAGACGGCAAAAATAAAAGTGATTTAAGTTTATCATAGAAAATTGTTTTATGCTCAATCAGTTATATGCGTACAAAGGTCTGAATTGCTCAACATTTATGCCGTCGATTTAAAACAAATGATACATGGAAAAAGTCATCGTTAAAAGTTATCACTATAAAAAGGATTTAAATCGTTTAAGGACTTCAATGACACAACTCACTAATGTTACGATCGCCATTTGTAACGATTCTATCTCAGTACATGATATTAATATATTTTTCTCTGAAGTTCGGATAATCCAAATAGTTAAACTAATAGGAATAAGTTCACTATGACCATTAGTCCACCGCGTGTTACACTCTAATGCAACCTGTACCGGAATGTTCGTATACATAGATACCACATCCAGGCTTGCCAGTTTATCATTCTCTAATAATTTATATTTACTAATAATATCAGTAGAGTGATAAGTATTCTTTAATGTATAATCTAGAAAATAGGTGTATTTTCTTATTCTATGGCACAGAAATTTGGACATTTTATAAGTTGGAGAATTCTGGACATTGACAATTAACCTAAGTGGATTATCTTGTTTATGAATTTTTACTAGACCATACACTCTGGGAGAGAGTGAATCTCTTTGTATTAATGATTTACCAAGTACTGAATCCAATTCCCCAGATCCAATCATTTGATTAATTAAATCTTTAACCTCACCTTGTAATTTGTCCGTTGGGTCCTTATTTATTTTATGGTAAACTTCTTTATTATTTAATTGTACGTACATCTTATCATCATAATCCTTCTGGTTTATTAGCACTGTTGCTCCACCTTTATCTGCTTTAAGGCATATTACCTTATTAGATAACAAATTCGATCTCAATCTTTTCAAGTCATAATTCTGTTTACATTTATCCTCCCTATGTTCTAACACTAATTTGGCAACATCCAATTCAAATTTAGTTTTATCTTTTCCTTGGGAGGAATTGTGCGATTTTAACGGTCTCGGTAATAATTTCATTCTTAGGTATGTATTCTATAGGAACAGCCGTGTTCAGTCCCAGGTTAAGTATTCTCTTTTCATTATCTTTGAGATCCATAGATGATAAGTTTATTACCCGTTTCGACACAAAAGAATCGTTTGGAATATTTCTTCCAGGCCTATGGATTCCCAGGTTTACTAGTTTCTTATCATGTCTCATTTTAACCTTTTGAATTTCTTTATTCCTAGCCTTATCAGTGAATTCCTCTATACATTTAAGGTCCATTGAATGTAATATCAAGAGCAACCTTGACCTTATTTTAGTTTTTTCTCTAATTAGTTCATATTTTCTTTTTTCTTGATTTTTTATCGATGATTTCATTAAATGTATAGAAAGTTCCTGTTTCAGAATATTTCCTACCCTATCTAGCTGAAATGGTAGTCTAAATTTAAAGCATTTAGGTATAGTATTAAATTTTAAACATAATTTTAAGAATGAGATATGTTCCACTTGCCTTACAATTTGTATTTTCCTACTTTTGTATTGGTTAAAGAGTTTAACCACTGTCTGGTCGTATTTTTGATTTAAATACATTTTAAACGATCCGTTTTTGTTCTCATACATACTTTATATTTAGAAATGAATTCTACCTTCAAGTTAAAGGTGTTCCTATGGGACAACCATTATCCGTCCCAGTCGCTAATATCTATATGCATTATTTAGAAAAAAATCTCCTACTTAGATCTCCACTCAAACCAAGCTTATATTCAAGATTCCTAGATGAAATCTTCCTAATTTGGAATCACGGGGACAAGGAGTTGGAGAATTTCCTGTATTTAGCTAACCAACTGGGAGAGGTAAAATTCACTTTGGAAAAAGAAAACAAAGAAGAATTATCGTTTCTAGATGTAAAATTAAAACGAATGGGTCAGACATTAGAGAAAGATATTTACAGGAAGGATACTTATTCTGGTATCCTCCTGAATTATTGCTCTAATCACCCGTTTGGGATGAAAATAGGCATTCTTAAATCTATGATAATAAGAAGTCTTAAAATAGTGGATTTAAAATATAGGGACAAAGAACTGATGAAATTAAAATAAATATTCAGGATAAATGGTTATCCGAAAAAATTAACTGAGAAGATCATAAAGGAGACATTATTGCGATTTAATAGAAGAATAACCCAGGAGAAACGGGCAAAAGATTTAGATAATCAGAATGAAGATAAGCACAGAACTCTGGTTCTACCAGACTCCAAATTAAGTAGAAAGATTAGGATATTAGCAACGAAATACAACATAAGAACAGTGTTAAGACAATCAATTACAATAGGCAATAAGTTACCGAATCAGAAAGAAAAAATAGAACCGCTCAACACATCAGGGGTTTATGAGATACCTTGTAAAGATTGCAATCTTTGGTATATAGGTGAAACCATGCGTCCAATAAAGGTACGTAGAGGTGAACATAAGACTGCATGCAAATACAGACATGTTCATGGATCAGATCTAGCCAGGCACTCAATGGAGACAGGTCATCAGATAAACTGGGATGGCTGTAAACGGATTGCAATATGTAACCGAAATAGATTAACCAGGTTGATTAGAGAATCAATTGAAATAAAATCAGGAATGAACGTAATGAATATGACATGTGTAGAAAAATCATTAGGCCCAATATTTAATGAAGCCTTCTCGAATGGAAAGAAACGTAGATTGGAGGAATCAGATATAACAATAAATCCCAATAAGAGACCGCGACTATGCATCTGTGATAAAATAAGAGAAAAATTAGATGAAGTTAGAAAGAGGTAATTTGGTTACAGTTATATATATATGATGAACATTTCGATTTATATAAGATGTGAGAGAAACTCACGTTGTTGCTTATATGTTTATCTCAATATACTTAACAGTAATGTGTATCTATATTTATTAAGCAGATACATATATATGAATGATTCTAAATATTCATATAAGATGCGGGGGAACTCACATGGTTGCTTAAATGCTTATTTAGATATTCATAATATATATGTAGAAGAATATTTAGATTTAATATATAAGGTGAGAAGGGCTCACAAGGTTACTTATGTGGATTGAGATACACATTATGTGTATTTGTATGTATATATATATATATATATATATATATATATATATATATATATATATATATGTATATATATGTATATTCAAAGTAAATATACTATACACTTAGGGCGAATTGTAGGTCCAATGAACCCATTTAATTGCTTATAGATATATACTTATATATATATGCATAAATATATGACTATATATAAACTTTGATATATAAATATTAACAAAAAACTTCTTGACTGATATAATTTATCCGTTGAAAGATTCACAGTGTTGCTTATATGATATTCATATTGTATATGGTGTAAACACGTGTATATATAATATGGATATATAGATATTTATAATAGATGTGGGAAGAACCTACATGGTTGCTTATATGCTTATCCAGAAATGCGTAGATACAACGTGTGGACGTATATATAAATGGATGTTTTTATAAGATGTGGTTATATATAATTATAAATAAGTATATTATACATATTACGCAGAGACATATATATATATATATATATATATATATACATATATATATATGAAGGATTCTAAATATTCATTTAAGATGTGGGGTGTACTCACATGATTGCTTAAATGCTTATTTAGATATTCACAAGATATATGTAGGAGATTATTATCAAAAGCGTTTTGACTGATATAATTTATCCGTTGAGGGACTCACAGTGTTGCTTGTATGATAGTCATATTATATATATATGGTGTATACACGTATATATGTATATATATATATATATGATGGATATATAGATATATATTAAAGATGTAGGAAGAACCCACATGGATGCTTACATGCTTATCTATATATAAATAATATATAGTGGGTTACTTACAGGCTTATCTATATATACATAATATATAACGTGTTGAATTATATATAAATGGATGTTTTTATAAGAAGTGAGTTAGTATATATATATATATATATAATTATAATTAAGTAAATAAAATTTAAATATATATATATATATAAAATAATACTAATTTATTATATACATATATACATGATTTCGACACAGATATTTTGATGAAGAAACTAATTTATACAGGATATATGTATTATTGTGTATTTGGTGGAAGTGTAGACTCCGTATTCGGTCAAAACGATAATAATACTTTACATTCTTTCAACAGTTTTATTGACCTCTCTCTCGGTCTATAACTGATTGCAAGCTGGAGGGAATTAGGTAAACTGGGGGCATGTGTGGATTACTGCAGGATTGAAATCAAAATTTTGTTGATCTTTCTATGCGTCCGGAACATAAATTAAAATATAGATATCATGTATTGGCGTGTATGTCAATCCATTATATGTGCTTATAGTTATTCAATAAATTGTCACTTTAGTAAAATACACATGTTTATAGGTGGTTGTGTGCGCGGAGGGAGACAAGGCTAAGTTTTTTGTATACATTTTAGTATTAGAGACTAGGTATGAAGACCGGATATTAGGAAGACAATTAAAAATACCTTCGGATATTAAAATAAATATAAATATATCTGTCTTGAATGAGTATACCACATTTGCCACAAGTTGAGTTTTACTCCTGTGCGTATTGTGTCGACCCTGAAGATGAACCTGGAAATTCGGGTTCGAAAATTAGGTCAAAGAACAATGCAAAATCTTGATCCAACACCTTTGATTTGTTATTTGAATGGTCAGGCCTGTTAGCTTTTAATGCCAAATAAATGTATTATTATTATTATTATTATTATTATTATTATTATTATTATTATTATTATTATTATTATTATTATTTTTGTGTTTGTTTCCATCAATTATCAGTGTCTATAAACCATAATCAAAAGACTTTTCGGATTTACATTATTGCTTCTTTTCATCAATTTTCAGTAACATTAAACTTAACTGCTAATCAGTCTGGATTTATATCCTCTTACTTTTCTATCATTTGCATAAATTCATCACGATTCAACCGATTGTGTTTATTGTGACTACTTTTGTATAAGACATTTAATTGTGTTGACAATATATTATTATTTTGCCCTCTAGAGCACGGCCTACTTGGTTTAACAGTGAATTGATTCATACATTTCAAAATTACATTCAATAAACGTCTGATGATCCGGCTAGTCTTCTCACTTCATTCCTCGGAAGATGGTCAGGGACTAATCATGAGTACGGTTATTAATAATAGCCACCAGGGACATGTGGGAATGTGGTAATTTTACTACCCGTATTCATGATTAGTCCCTGACCTTTTTCCGAAGGGTGAAGTGGGAAGACTAGCCGGATCATCAGACGTTTATTGAATGTAATGTTGCAATGTATGAATCAATTCACCGTTAAATCAAATAGACCATGCTCTAGACTTATGTCTTAAACAAAAGTAGTCACAATAAACACAATCGGCTGAATCGTGATGAATTTATGCAAATGATTGAGAAGTAAGAGGTTAAAAATCCAGACTGATTAGCAATTTAGTTTAAAGTCACTGATAATTGATGAATAGAAACACCAAAGTAAATCCGAAAAGTCTTTTGATTATAGTTTATAGTCACTGATAATTTATGGAAAGAAACACAATAGTAAATCCGAAAAGTCTTTTGATTATGATTTATAGTCACTGATAATTGATGGAAAGAAGCACAATAGTAAATCCAAGCTTGATCGTCATGTAACATAAATCCATTCCATGTTACCTGCGTATTGCGCGCGGGTGTGTATTATTATTAAACAAAACCCTATTAATTATAATTACATTTGCAGTTCAGGAAGTCTCAATTAAAACTGCTTGAAACTAACATAGTTTGTTGCTAAAATCACAGTTAAGAGAATTATTGTGTAAAACCAGAATTAGACTATTTAACCTTAAAGAGAACTATATTTGTCAAAATTGATCTTCGTCGGGTTATAACGCGGAGCCGCGTGTTACAATATCATCATATTAGTCAATACTACAAATAATCAATTTCTTGTCATGGTTCTCGTTTTTCATAATTTTACATTCGAATTATACCCTAATTTTTTCAATTCTCAGGTCAGTGTCTTTCGATGATGAATCTCTATTTATATATATAATCAATAAAGCTGGAAGAGCGCAACAACCGGAGTGGCAGTGCTGGTGGATTTCTATAATTCTTTAATTTTGAACTGAGATCGGGTTTCTTTTTGTTTTTATTTTTAGATTTTCAAGATTGCTCGTCTGATCTCACCTCTGAGAAACATTTGGAATTTATTCACATACTTTGCTGGAATTTCTTTACATATTTTATGGACTTACTTTTATCTTGTCGGAAGTTTCGATATATATTCATATTTTATCTGTTTCTCTATCAAACTCCTCCATGATGAACCAGACTTTTTCGGCAGCCTCCACCGCCCCTTTAACTCAGGAGCTACTTACCAATCTCGATGACCTCCAGGAACAGATGGCAGAGATCAAGGAATTGTTAAGAGCTTTATCGGGTAACCTCTCTCTCTTCACGTTGCAGCCACATTTGCTGTGCCAAGCTGATGATTTCTTGAGCGGTGTTGCGCGGGAGGTTGTTTTACGAAATCACAATAAACGCAACCTCTTCCTCTGGTCTCCGCACTCCCAACTCTCTAAGTATGACCTGGCTTCAGATTTAATCAGTCAATTGGGAGACAACTTCTGTCCTCTAAAAGAGGTCTCCTCCGGCAAAGGTCGTGCTTTTGTGGTCTCTTCTCACAAAAGGTTGTCCAACGACGAACTCAGTCAACTGAAATCTCGATCACTCGTAATATCGACAGGCAAAGTAAAATTAAAGCTTGATTAACATTACTACAAAGGACTGCATAACAAGCTCGGACTTCTCCGCCAGACACCGCCCCCTTTCCCGAAACCAGACATGCCTATCTTGGCTGGAGCAACTCAAAGAAACGCCGGTCATTATACGGAGGCATCCTCGGTGATGCTCCTTCCTCTGGACCCATCATGCTAACTACCTCTCGATTTGAAGGGCTCCCTTTCACCACTAGCTCGAACAGCGAGACCATTTCCAACTAATAAGCGCAAGCTGTACAGCGTCATCGTGGCAGACCACGTTACATAAAGACCCTTAACAACGGCCATCCTCTTCCAATCTACAGGGCCAGTAACAAATATTTAAGTCAAGTTTTTATCACGACAGGTGCAGAAAACCTGAAACCGACAAAACGGAAGACCATCACGACCTCACGAGCCATCGACTCTGCTCCCACAACTTCCTCCCCAACCGCAATGATACCACCCGTGACAGTCGTGATTCTGCTGCCGTTCAGATTTTGCCTCCTCCCAACCTCGCATAGCTGATCCCAAGCAATCTCTCGAGCTAAGATTACTCGCTTCCGTCCTGCTTTCAAATCCTCAAATTACCTCACCCACCTGATAAAAGTGAGACTAAGGATTTCCAGATAGATGCTGACTACTCCATTCTCGTCAACAAGCGGTCAGTTACCCTTATCAGCCCGAGGTCTTGCTCCGGCCGCCAGTGAAAAGCACATGCCCACTTCTCCTTACCGGTCTAACAGATACCTTTCAGCAACTATTATCAATTGTAGATCGTGCTTTCTCGTTGAAACGTGGCTGTCCTCGTCTGTTCATTGCGATGGTCTTCTCCTCATCAATGGCTACACTTTTCTTCGAAGTGACAGAGCTGCTGGTCGTGGGGGTGGTCTGGCTGCCTTTGTTCGTTCCTCTCTCATGCCAAAAGGTTTGTCTACATTGAACTCACTAAGATTAGAATTCTGTTCGTTTCAACTGCTGATTCTAGACCAAAGCTTATCCGTTTGCGTTGTCTACAGACCACCATACCTCTCAATAAAACACGACACCTGTGGGGCTCAATTACTGTCCACTTTCTTCTCTCAAATTTATGATCAATACATCGTTGTGGGCGACCTGAACCTTCCTCTAACCAACTGGCATACTATAACTACGGAAACTCACCAGTTGATTTGGTTCTTTGCGGACAACCTCCTAAGTCAGTTTGTGCACTTCCCTACCCGAGGGAACAACCAGCTTGATTGTGTCCTCTCCAACAAAGACGTGACCAATGGTCAGTCTTGTGAGATCTTTCCTAATCTCGACCACTGCCAGGTATCCTTTCTTATTCCTTTTTTATCCTCTATCCGTAAAGAGAGCAGACTTTCAGATGATTCCCCATTTTGGAAGAGTTTAGTCGACTCTGTGATGCCCTTAACTGGAGATATCTTATTCTCTCAGATAACCTCTCCTTATGTTTTTCTGACGTCCATAAAGCCTTATCCTCCCACTTTGCTTCTGCCATCTCTATTCAACACATTCACGCGATGAACAAGTTGAACACAATGTTTTAAACATGAAACAACCTTACACGCAATTCTAGATTACGCACAACATTACTTGTTCGCACTCTCGCTCTCTGACGTATCGATTAGAACATTAAACAGGTTATCAACCAACAAGCGCCCAACATCGTAAGAGGCGTCTGCACCGCACTGAACTCTCGGAAAAAGTTCGCAGTCATCAAGCACTTATTACAACATAAGCCCAATAACTCACACATAAACTTCTCTCGGTCGGACTACTCCAGCTTTGCCAACGATTATCTAAATTATCTTCAAGACTCCTTCTCCATTCCCACTTCGCCTGCTGAGATTCTTGAAAACGGAGATGCTGAAAACTTACGCTGGTTCAGCATTTCGCCGGCCTCCGTCGTTCAAGCACTCAAAGACATAAAATCTAAACACCAATTTGATCAGTACGGTGTCTCTGTCAGGATTATTGTACTTGTTGGCTGGAATCTCTTCCCTCTGGTCACCGACGTTATCAACCGATGCTTTGAAACTATCTATCTTCCCCCCAAAAAATGGTACATCGTCAATCTCCACATTCAAAGATCTCTGCCCTATAACTTTCATCCTTTCTTTCACTTAACTTTTTAACAGTGTCATATATAACTTAATCTACTCTTTCAGCAAGTCTTTAGATAACTTCTGCCTCGTCGACGATCAACATGGCTTCCTGAATGGCCGCTTCTCTTCTACCAACTTAGTCAGTGTCCTTGATCACTGCTTCTTCTCTATCTCTAAATGTTATGAATGCACTCTTCTCTTCCTGGATGTTTCAAATGCCTTTGATTCATAGTCGTTCACGACAATTGAATCCGCCTTTTTATGTAGTGGTATTAGTCCTTAATCTTAAAAGATATTATCTCCGACACCGTTACACAACTATAAAAGTCAGAAATAGTCACTCAACGTCAACCCTTATCCAATCTCGAGTTCCTCCTGGCACCGTACTTGGTTCTATACTATTCAACCTAACACTCACTAAAAGGGCAAGTTGAGTACAACCTATTCAGCAAATCTACAGCATCCGACCCCTCCCTACCTCTTATCACTCAGCTTTTATCCTCGTTACACTCGTAGCTTAGCATAATCGGACTTAAATTAAACCCCAATAAGACTCTACATTTAATCAATAATTCATTGCGCGGGTGGTGGTAACAATTCTTTCAATCAAGTTTGCGGGCTTGAAGTAAACACCAATCCCATTATATTTAACCAGTCGTCGAACAACATAAAAAAACTACCGCCAGTCACAACGCACTGACGCGTTTCGCCCTTCCATGATCATCATCAGAATACGACGGCAAACTAACGAGCGAGGATCAAACCGCATTGCATATATATGGAAAGTAAAATAAGATATGTGGCTCTCATCTCTAGAAGTTTCGCATACATTGAATTTGACTGGAAATGCCGGCTGTACAATTTTTATGCAGTCAGGAACATTAACTGTTTGTAGCTTTCGCCACATATACATATATAGGCAATACAATTTAACAATAATTGTTTGCGCTGGTGGTGGTAACAATTCTTTAAATCAAGTTTGCGAGCTTGAAGTAAACAATGATAGTTATGTTTAACTAATACGTCCAGATAACATAACAAACTACCTTCCATGTTTCATCATCAAATTTTGACGGCAAACTGACTAGCGAGTCTTTTAACATATATATGCAGTACGTTTGATCCTCTCTGGTCAGTTTGCAAATCATACCTAATGATAATCTGAATCGAAACGCATCAATGATTACGTTGTGACTGACTGTAGTTTGTTGTGTTGTTCCCTAACTAGCTAATCGGATTAGTGTTAACTTGAAGCCCGCAAACTTGATCAAAAGAATTGGTACCACCACTCGCGCAATCACTTTTTGTTTAATTGTATTGTCTATATATATATATATATATATATATATATATATATATATGTTTATTGTGTGTAAAAAGCGAAACTACAAGCAATAATGTTCCTGACTGCATAAATTGTGTCATTTCAGTTACATTACAACTATGCAAGACTACAGGAAGGGAGAGCCGCATATCTTATTTGATTTCCATATATATGAAATGCGGTTTGGTCCTCGCTAATCAGTTTGCCGTCGTACTCTGATGATGACCATGGAAGGTCAAAACGCGTCAGTGCCTTGCGAATGGCGGTAGTTTTGTTATGTTGTTCGACGACTGGTTTAATACAATTAGATTGTTATTTATTTCAAGCCCGATAAGACTCGTTTGATGAACCTTACATCTGACCCATTCTGTTCTCTCCCAGATAAAAGTTGTCCCCTTGATATTGAATTAATAGACTCGACCACGCACCTTGGTATCTATTTTTCTAAATCGCTAGACTTACTCCGAGATTTTCAACATACTACCTTTAAGCTCTTGAAGTGGGCACGTTTAATCTGCTTCAAGACTAACACTACCACTCTCCAACTCATATTTTTAAGGTCTATGTCCTACTCCTCATATAATACGATAGCGAATTTTATTGCCTCTCCTCCTTTTCCTCTTACGCTATCGAACAGATTTATTCCTGATTTTAAAGCGAGTCTTCCCTCACAGCCAGAATTATAAGGAACACCTACTCCTGGCTAACCTTCTTCTGCTATGATTTACCCGTCACATATCAATGATTTCTTTCGTTCATAAGATCACAACTAGACTATCACTATCAAACTCCGCTCACCCAAATCACCACTATGCTACACGCCGTAGCAACTCTTGAATCCAATCCAACTCAACTCCGTTTATATTCAATAAAACATATTTCTTTTCCAAAGCCATGAATTTATTCAACGCTCTGCCCGCGGAAATAAAGCTCCTATCCAATCACGAATTTAAAAATGCGGCTCATAATCACTTCTTTAACAAATTCCTATGCGAGACGTCTCATTTGGAAGCGGAAACTGGTTCCTCCTTAACCTAACACTTCTCTTTATCCCTAGGCTATTATCCAGTTTCAGGCGTGAAGTCTCTTCTGGCTAGTCTCTTCTTTCAATATTCGCCTCTGATTCTCAAATTCAAATAAGAACTTCCGATACAATTTCTATTCTCATTTTAATTCTACCGCATCCAAATATTGATTGCTGTGCCCCAATTTGCTCTACTAAATCTCTCCTTTTTGTTTCAGCATACAATCGGAAATTCAAACATCCTACTGGACCATCTGGTATCCATCGAACGCTGGTCCATCAACGCTTTCCATCAGCCGTAATCTTGCTCAACTGAGTGGGTGAATGTCTTCACGCGCTTTGGCGGTGAGAGACTCTCTTCTATCTAGTCGATCCTTCCTAGTCCAATGGAATCTCCTTTCCATCAGAACGAACTATCACGAAGTTGATGAAAGAACTTCTCTTTCTATGGTTATATATTTTGCCAGTCACAATTACATTCAATTTTCCATATCCTTCTTTTTATTCGTACCTCATCATTTCAACTGTTGGTCTTGTTGTCCTTTGTTGCCAAATAAATTTTTAATTATTATTATTATTTATTTATTATTTATTTATTTATTTTACAAATACGATTAATTAGAAGGACCGCTTTTTTCTTGATCATAATAACTGTATAAAAATTTATATAATGTATGCGGTGATATTTCTGATGAATTTTCTGATGTTGATATATCGTATATAATAAATTGTGAGATTTACTAATCTATATGAGACTAATTGGATATATTTATGTTCTGTGATATCTTTTATATATAATACATTTTCTAATATTATTATCTATTTGATGGAACATGTGTGGTTTGAATCCAAATAATGATTTTCTATTCTATTCTATTCTAAATATTAGCAAAGTGAGGATGTCGATAAGTCCTTGTAGACGCGGACTCTTCGTTTTCTGAACGTGTGCTGGTAATCATTTGAGCAGATGCACGTTAACAATTAGAATTGACAAAGCAAGATGTGCTAATTTCTGTAATGAGACTTTGACTAATATTGTTGAAAGTCTGCAGCAACAACGAGATGGCAAGCACACGTAGAAATTCGATTATTAGCTGATCAATTACATATGACTGGATGCGCAGCAGTAAAATTGTAAGCGTGAACAAAGAATAGCCGAATTAGTGGCACAGCTCTGTAAACAAAGTTAAGATAGCCGGCGGACATATTTAATGCAGCAGAGAAGGCGACAACAATCACTGGTAACGAGCAGACCATAATGTATTGCGTTGTAATTGCATCGCATTTATATTGATGCAAATTTGAAAGTAAATCATCAATGGTTAATGTGCGTTTTCTCTGGTCCAACGTATTAAATTTTGAATTTATTTTGACAATATGTCGGAGAACTAATTTTAGACGTTTCATTACATTTTACTCTGAGAAAAAATGGAAAAAATCCTCTTGTCCGGGCTTAATTAGTACTGTAGGACAGATTTCCAAACAAATTAAGAAGCTGGTTTTTATTTTGTCTATATGTTAACCAAACTTATATCTTAATTTGCTGATGCTGGGCTGGTGCTTTATCGCTAATTGCTGTAACAATTATCTGATGCTAAATAAACACTTGTTTTTGCCACACAATTTTTAAACATAATGGCCAGTCATATAGTGTAGTGATAACATTTTTGAGAGCCGCAGCATGAAAACTAATAAGTATATTGAAACTGAAGATGCCAAGTTTAAGTTTGTTTCCTGGATAACTGTCAATGATAGTGTTTGATACGACTAAAGAATTTAGTGTGTGCTCAAAGTTGTGATCCGTGATATACTTTAATGAATGCAAATTGTGTAACTGATGAAGTTCCGATTTGCATTATAATTATCTATACCGATTACTACTTATTGCTGCTGCACAATGTGCTAGCTCTAAGTAGCTGATCATATCAAAATAGGTAAGTGTAGGCTCAGGCGTGAATCATACTGTGCAACAGCAAAACTGCAAGAAAAAAATGTTGAAAAAAAATGAAGTGTCCTCAAACCCTTCCGCAGAACTGGCATAATACTGGAGAACTGTTCATAGACGCTAAACAATTGTTAGCCAAGAACAACTGGTTATATCACGTGAGACAATTTGGTATGAAAAATAGATAATGTGGATCCATATGAGGTGATCACTTCGCGTGAAATGGTGCCTGAGAAAAAACGTAAGGATGTGAAACGTAGAACAGTGAACAATTAATGCAGAATATTCTAGCAGTTACACGTAATACCAAATAATGTAATATATGGTTGAGTTTGTTGGCATGAGGAGTCTGAAACGCTTGGAGGCTGCATATCGGTAGGATCAGGTGGTTTGATAGGATGTTTCGGTCTCTCTTTGCTTACCAAAGAAGGTGTCATATCTTCATGATAATAATATATTTAGCATGTCTTTAAAAATTCGAGTAAGGACCGCGATATTTTGGCGGCAATAGTGCA
This sequence comes from Eudiplozoon nipponicum, assembly GCA_029291075.1. Lineage (NCBI taxonomy): Eukaryota > Metazoa > Platyhelminthes > Monogenea > Mazocraeidea > Diplozoidae > Eudiplozoon > Eudiplozoon nipponicum. The sequence continues at coordinate 34,879 of JAQBSW010003649.1, forward strand.
ACAGCATCGACATTACGAACAAATACTTTCTTTCAGCTATAGAGATGCAGATGAACGAAAACTGAAAGAGAAGTATGTCTCAGCTGCTAAGCAGGAATGTTACTGAAATGAAGTCAAAGGTGAGAAGCTTAGACTTGTGGGTCATCCTGTGCGGGTAGTAAACTTGGAAGCTGACTCGGCAGGCGTTGATCAATGTCATACAGGGATTGTGACGCAGACGTTGGGAAAGATTAGCGTATACAGGAACGCATAGCAATGAGTACTAAAGGCAATACATCGACCCAGTTGCCATCAATGTACGAGGATGCTAAAGCTGCTTTGAGTACCATTTGCATTCTTTCTACCGTACCATTAGACTGGGGGTGTTAGGAAGTAGTCTGGCGTAAAGTGCATTCCATGATCCGCAAGGTAGTTCAAAAACGATAGGTTGAGAAGCATGTATCTCGGTCAGTAATGACCTCGTTGGTAACACCATAATGTGCTCTTCATACAGATATAAAACCATTGGTGACTTCATTCGCGTAAATCGTGCCGAGAAGTAAAGCCAAGCCCAAACGTTTGAATCTAGCAAGCATAGCTCGAAGGTAACTAAAACCTTGAACGTGAGTCAGATGAACTATGTCGATGTGAACGATGACTAAGAGTGATGTTGTTCTAACTTTAAATCAGTGTGCGGAGTGATTTTATTCTTTTGCCATAAGACATAATTGGATAAACATTGCTTAGCGTTATGCCTAAGTCAATGACCCCAGAAACCATCTGTAATATGTTTGACAATCGTCTTACTACCTGAATGAGGAATAGAGTGAATGGATTCAAAAATATTCTTCTGAAGGATGGCGGGCAGAACTGACATATGGGGTTCCGTGTCCGTGATGTTGACAATAGTTAAACATTCCCAGAGTCGGCATACGAACTTGGTTAGTTGACAAGCTTCGGGTTTTTGTATATGAGTGTCACCGCGATGTTCTGTTTGTAAGAGGGATGATGTTAATATAGATTCACTGAGAAATCTTAAGTTGAATGCGAATGGCAAAGTCGGAGATGGTTGTAGCGAGACTTATACCCTGGAACGTGCGTCTGCAATAACGTTCAATTCGCCTTTTACATGAAAAATGTCGAATTGCCACTAATTAAAAAATGACAGCTGTCTCCTACTCTGGTAGGTTAATTTGCGACAATTAAATTCGCATTTCCAAGTACGCTAAATAATGCTGCATTATCCGTTAACAAATCTACTGCTGCTTTTGGTGCTAATAAAATGGCGCATTGGTCATGGATGGCGAGGATTTTTCAACAGAAAGTGTGATATCTAGTTTCGATCTCTTGTTCCAAGGTGGTTGAAATTGCGAATTCCGAAGCATCAGATTTGTGTAGAAAAGATCGTTATAAATATGCATTTGCTAGTATTAGGGCATTTGCTAACAAGTTGGCGGCTTAACGGAGTAATTTGTCGTCATCTGACAACTAAAAATTAGTAGAGTCTCTGCTATGTACTTCTTGATTTTTCATGTACCTACATAACGGTTATATTTGTTTTGATAGGCCGGGAAGCAGCTTGCACAAGTAATAGAGGACACTCAGTATATTCTGTAGGTCCTTTAGTCTTCTGTTATGCAATGTTCTTGATCGAATTGGACTTCGACCTTGAGGTGAAATACGATTCCTTAGTAAATCAACAGATGTTATTGAAATTTTCATTTTATCACAATTTATATTGCGGCGTGATCTGATAAGTGTGATAGAACATTTCTTAGATGCTTGAATTGACGGCATATGTCTGGACCAGAAAAAGATTATGTCGTCAAGATATGACATGCACTATTAGGCGTTATCACGGAAAATATTGTCCATGAAACTCTGAAATGTCTGAGTGGCACACTTGAAAACAAAAAGCATGCAAATTTATTGAAAAGTCCAAAAGGAATAATGAATGTACTATTTTACATCTTCTGGAGTTATAGGAATGTGGTGGTAGGCTTTTCTGAGGTCAATCACTGAAAAGTAGTTGCTACCGCTGGGTTTTTGAAGCAATATGTTTATATTGGGAATAGGGTATACATAGGATTTGGTCATAAGTATGTATGTATGATGCGTTCTATTTAGAAAACAAGTGAAACAATGGTGCGCATGAGCTATTTGATAGTCTGATGATGCCATTTTTAATAGTCTTAATAAAATTTCTTTGGCATCTTTCAGTTTAGCTGAGTTAAAGTATTTTTCTTAAATACAATTTGTTGATCTATTGTGATGGAATGATGCATAGTGTTGGAGTAACCTGGCTCTGACTTGCTGAGATCGAACAACTTGTTAACACGAAAAGCTGTCAATATATATGTCGAAGGATGCCCTGAATATGGCTTTGTGACCTGCAACTCCAAAGTGTCAAGAAACTTTGCTCAAGGTCAATAAAGGGATCAATGATCTTTTGTATATCAAGATCAGTAACCGATATTTTAACAGGAAATTGAGGCCAATTATGTTGTGTGAGGCCTTGGCGACAATTAAATTGTGAGAAAATTCACGAAAACCTATTTTGAGAAAGCGATGCCGGCAACCATAATTTAGAATGGACTACACCGTATCTGTTGTGGGTAGAACACCTTAAAACATTTCGCCCAAGGTGTCACCCTTGAGAAAAGAAACTACTGCACCTGTGTCTACGGTGAATATAAATAGATATTGAACCTAAAACAGGTAAGATTGGTAACATTTTATCATTTAAACAAAATACAAAACGAAATTTAATTAAATGACACAGTGTTGTAAACGCCCCGGCTGTAAGTAATTGCTGTGTGATGTTAAAAAAAGAGATTAAGAGCCGTGGAAGCTGAGATACAGCTCTGTTGGCGGCCCTTATTAGGACCGATAATTTCGTTCTCCGGCAAATTACGAGAAAGTTAGGTGGTATTACAGCGTCTACAAGTACCCTTGACACTTGAGGCCGGCTCTAGTTGACTGGCTGGTGTTCCTTCGTTGTGACGTCAAAACCAGAGTTACGGGTGCTGTGTGTTTTTTAAGATCTGCGCCAACACCGTGGTGACTTTCACACGTAGATATCCAATAAATAGATGATCGATTATTTTCAATAGTTGTGCAGCAACAAGATTGTTGTGACAGAATATCCCAGTGACTAGGTGACAGCGTAAATGATGGTAGTACAGACGTCAGCGTGGGAAAACAGTCAATATTACGCGAGAAAGCAAGCACACGTAGTGCACAGCAGAAATCAAACGCGCTAATGGCAAGCATGCTAAATGCACCGTGCTTATACAGATTTGAAAACGAAAGCTCACACGGCATTGGTTAACGCTGTAACGACACAAATTAATGACCGACATATTGCGTAAATTAAATTAAATTTTATTTACGTTGCACTTATGAGAAAAAAGCGAAACTTGCCGTTTAACCAATAGTGTGCAAGTAGACATATATTACTATGGCATGGCTATTTAAGCACGGAAAATTTACCATGCAAGTCAGTTGTCGAATTTGCCTTCTGCTTTGCGTTACGTGAGCGTGCTGTCGGCTGTCATTACCTTCGCTGGTTATTTGATTTGTTTCAACAACAATTGTCAACATCTGTGACTCATCTTGTTGCGGTACAACCAGCGAGACGAGCCAATTAATGCAGAACTTCAACGGAGTATCCACATCGAGATTACAACGCAACAACAGAAGGAACCACAGCCAGCGTCAACCCAAGGCTCTAGGACATCTTTACACTGAAGAAACATTCTCGGCATTTGCCGGAGAACGCACGACCGGCCCTTTTAAGGACCCACTATCATAACAATAGCTCTATATCCATAGCACCTTAGCCGAGTTTGTAACGTCGTACGGCATTTACTTGAAGCGTTTACAAACTTTTTTTCTAATTGTATTTGTGTATTCAAATTTCTTTCTAATCCAAATTTTTCACATTTGTAGTTTTATATCATGCGAAATTTAATTTTTCCTTATTAATGCCCATTTTACTTAGTGCAGCCAACCATCATTTCAATACGTCATTCAACAGAAGCTGTATACAGAATGGTTGGGCCTAAGGCCTTAGCTTTATTTTGAAGTTTAATTTTAAATACATATAGTTTCTTACAATGTTATGAATATAAATAAATAAATTAATTAAATATTGTTTTGTTGCGGAGAACTAATATATATGCAAGTATGTATTAGGTGTTGCTGCCTTTGGTTTATCCTTCTGGTCACTACTGAACTAATTTGTTACTAGGATTGCAATACCTCATACATACTTAAGTAAATAAATTGGCAGTCACTCTGTCAATTTTTCATGTTGCGTTATCAGATATAAACACACATTGTTAATATCTAAAGTTATATTCATCTTATAGAATTCACTATTCTCAGAGACGATTGGGCAAATAATTTTTAGTTTATGAGGAAATGTGCAGACTTGACATTTAATGATCAACAGTTAAATACTATTTGTTGCGGAGAACCAATATATATGCAAGCATGTATTAGGTGTTGCAAACCTAGTAACAAATTAGTTCAGTTGTGACCAGAAGGATAAACCATGTTGTGCATGAGATTATACTTTCAGTTCTTGCTGTCTTTGGTTTATCCTTCAGGTCACAACTGAACTAATTTGCTACTAGGTTTGCAACACCTAATACATACTTGAAATTAATGATCAAATTTGGCAATTTCGCAAATATAATTTAAAATAGTATCGGACCCAAGAGAAAGCCTATGAAAACTCTGATTTTAACTTTTAACAATCCGGGTTGAGTATTATTAACTTGAGTGACCATACCTCTATTATATGAGTAAAATTTTGTAGACTACAAATTATCGGATTATTTTCTAATGCATTAATCGTCGCCATAATGACTTCAAATGTGATGAATTCAAATGCCTTTGAGGTATCAATGAAAACTATTTGCGCGTCTATATATTTTCATCAAAAGATATAATATATTGTAACGGTTGAGCGTCTGTGAATAAATCCATGCTGACTTGCATTCAAATCTAATGGGAGGAGGTAGTCTAGATTATGTAGTATTAACCGTTCATATAACTTTTTCCTAACTTTGGCCTCGGTCATACTGTAACACGCGGCTTCGTGTTACAACCAAAACGATGTTCAATTTTGACAAATATATTGCTCTTTAAGGTCAAATAATATAACACTGTTTTTACACAATACTTCTCTTAACTGTGAATTTAGAAACAATCTCTGTTAGTTTCAAGCAGTTTTAAATGATACTTCTTTAACTGCAATTTTAATTATAATTAAAATGAGTTTTATTCAATAAATAGACACACCCGCGCACAATACGCAGTGAGCATGCAGTGGATTGTAGTGCATATGTGGAACGATAATTTTTCTTTGCATTCAGATATGATTTCACGCATCAGGACATCAGATCTTCCTCAATCACATTCACAAATTCTTTAGTTCAATCGATTAACTTAATCGCTTTGGAAACCTAGCAAACAATGGAATAATTATTTTTGATGCTTTTCAAGACTGTTTTTACACGATTTTTATCCATCAGTTATCAGTGACAATATTTACCAGTGACTTTATATATATCATCATATATTTTCAATCATTTACATGTATTCGTCACGATACAGACGTTTGTGTACATGATAATTACTTGTGTTGGAAATATTATCGTTTTGTTGTCGTCTAGAGCACGGTCCGTTTTGTTTAACTGTGAATTGAAAATTAATTGTGTAAAAGACATTCAATTTTGTTGACAATATATCGTTTTGTTGCCGTCTAGAACACGGTCAATTTGGACTAACTGTGAATTCTGTTTTTCTTTGCAACATTGTGTACAATATACGTATGATGATTCGACTTAGCCTTCTCACATCACCCATCGGAAAAGTTTGGGGACTAATCATAAGCACGGATCTCAACAGCAGCTATCAGGCACATGTAGGAATGGTATAGCCTCACTAAATAGATAGCTACCCCGCAAAACCTCTTACATTAGCTACAAAACCTCTTACATAAATGGTGCCCCGTTTCGTCGAATTACAGCGAGCAAAGAATTAATCAGCATCTAGATTTTGAGAACTTCAAGCACTTTGGATGAATGCTACAAAAAAAGTTAATCCTAAGACACATATCACAGAAAAGCACTATCTCGAGATCACAATGCCCGAAGACAGCCGTACGATAACGGGTGAGGACGATGTTACACTGCCATCTATTCTCGAGAACACTCACACACATAAGATGACGTCCAGTTCAGGAAATGCAGGAAGCCCGGTGGTGAGCCCAGCAACAGGCCGCACCAACACATGGACACCGAACAAAATATACCAATTCGATCCAGACTACCTTGACGAGTGGGTCGACGATGTTACTTTATTGGCCAAGGCGTCCCATATAACAAACGAGAGTTCAATATTTTTGAGGGCTTGGGAGACAATCCCAATGTCTTTCAGACACGGACTTAAAGACATCCTGCATCAATACACTGAGGAAACATGTGCGCAGACATGACAGAGCGTGCAACGCGCGGTCAAGCAGCGCCTGACACCAGATCGAGAAGACAGGATTACAGAATTGATTAGCCAGATGTCCCTAGGTAGCCGCACGCCTTCTGAGCTATTTAGGGAGACGGAGCAGAAAGCCTTGGAATTCAACCTGCCAAAGTTAAATCTTAATGCGACTATTCATACAAAAGCTCCTTCCGGCACTCCAAGAGATGGCCACGTTCCTGCGCTAATCCGTCGAATTGCAAGACAACGTTCTGCCGGCACGCCTCGACAAGTGTTGAAAGAAGCACCACCCCAGATAAAGGTTACATCACCTCAAGAATGTCTCAATTCCAACCCACCGCATCATCAGCCGGAACAAATGTCACGAATGAGCGCCTCATCAGCCTGCCCGAGAACCTCACCGTCAGGCCAAATTCGGACTCAGTCGATGCCGTCCATAATAGACGCGACCAGAGCAGGCGTGACCAGCGTCGATCACCATCCCGGAATAGCGCCAGGAAGTCGACATCGAGAGGCCGGGCCACAGTTCCTCAGCTACCGCCGGAGTGGTTTCAGAATCACCGCAGCTATGGCCATTTCACACGCTATTGCCTCAGAAACGGCTGCACATTCCCGCGCACAGACGTGACATTAATGTGGCCGAGGTCACCTTCAACAACTCAGGAGAATCCGTGCATGGAAGGTTCGAAAAACTGCTGGAGTCAGCCTGCTCTGCGGCAGTAGAGGCTGATCACCCCAAGATCGTTGGCCGCTCCATGTCTGATGGCTCAAAGCACGTTGCTTTTGCCGTAGAGCGCAATCAAACTGTTGTCTTTACAGCGACGTCTCCAGTCAAGTCATGCTTCAAACGCCCAAATGCCAGCAACCAGTCCCATCGTCAGTTGCCACTATCGACATCCTTTCTCATCCGTGACGCAACCTCTGGCGAATTATTTCTCATAGACACTGGATCAGATGTGAGCTTACTACGCCACAGTTATTTCAAATCTACCCACCCAGTCGACACCAGCAATCTTATCTGCGCCAATGGCTCCAATATTGCGACGTTTGGGGTACGAGTACACACAATCTCGTTCTCCAACTCAAAAAAGATGTTTCAATTATCCTTTCACCATTGCCAATACGACAAGAAACATCATTGGACCTGACATTCTCGAAAACTTCGACCTTACCATTTGTCCAAGAACATGAGAGATACGTACTACAGACAATCAGTTGCTTTCATCAGCGCTTAAACATACGACTCGCACCGAATCAGTCTCATTCATACAGCTAATTCCTCCAGTTCCTCCTGTACCACAACTGGACGATGTTCTGAAACGACATGAAGAGATCTTCAAACCTATCTCCTTTATGCTCGATCTCAAGAGGAAGCGTGCCATCACAGCCCATCGTATCAACTTATCTAAACCACTTCCTCATCCTCCACGAGCACGTCCATTGACACCACACAAACATAAGGCCGCCGAGAAAAAATTCGCCATGCTACGTCAACAAAACATTTGTACACAATCCAACTCACCTTATGCGTCGCCTGTGGTAGTAGTACCAAAGAGTAAACCAGCAGCATTCAGGGTATGCGGGGATTATGGTAATCCCAATTCTTGCACACAACCTGATTAGTACATTCTGCCAAATCCAGCTGACCTACTCAGAATCGCTATCGCTCATTATGTGTATTTAAAACTCGACCTAGTGAAAACCTACTATCAAGTACCGAGGGACAAAGACTCCGTATCATATACTGCACTCATATTCACCGGATGTGGCACTCACGAATATCATTATATGCCTTTCGGTCTCAAGAATGCCTCGCAAACCTTCCAACGCGTTATCGACGAAATACTAGGTGGTCTACTAGTTGTAATTCCCTACTTAGACGACATTTTGGTATTCTCCAACTCAATGCCTGAACATGTAAGGCATATTGATATTCTACTCACACGTCTAGAAGACTATAGCCTCCGACTTTATGGCAACAAATGTGTCTTTGCACAAAAATCAATTGATTTCCTCGGTCATCAAATTTCCGATAAAGGCATGACACTTATACCTGCTAAGGTTCGTGCTATTCAAAATCTACAGCCTCCAACCACCATTCGAGCGTTACGACGATTCTTGGGCAAGATGAACTACTATTTTTGATTCGTACCCTGCCTTGTCAAGATTGTGGCACCTCTTCACAAATATATCGTGCCAGAAAGCCGTTTTGTCAAGAAATCACATCTGATTCAGCTCAACGTGGACGACATTCAGGCTTACGAGGATGCCAAAAGGGCCTTATACAAAGTGACCATGCTATATTCTCCTGATTGGTCTCAACCTTTTGAATTGATCACTGACGTATACGACGTTGCCATAGGCGCAGTACTTCAACAGTCCATCAATGGCATACACCGACCTAACTCCTTCTACTCGCAAAAACTACAACCTCGCGATACGCGATATGATATATTAGGGAAAGAGTTACTCGCAATCTACCGGTCGATCTTACACTTCCACACCTATCTGGATGGCCGAAATTTCAAGATCTACACAGACCACCTTCCTCTACTCCTGATGTTTAGAGGAAAGAAAGAACATTTATATTCATGACGTGTTAATTTACAACTTACACGAATACACGAGTATGAATATGAAGTCACTCATGTCAAAGGATCAGAAAATGTGGTCGCAGACTCCCTAAGCCGTCCTGCAGATCTCTGTGCCTCAATATCCTGTGTCCTTCACCTATAAGCACTCAGGAATTGCAAGCAGCTCAGCAAGATGATCCATCACTTCGGACATTTGATGTCAATCGACCTGAAAACACTTGATTATGATGGAACTCTGCTGCAGTGTGAAATAACTGGCGTGGGCCCTCTGCCGTTTATACCTGAAAAACTCCGTCACAAGATCTTCGAGGTCTACCATTCAATGAGCCACCCATCTGGCGAAGCATCAGTGGAAATTCTATCCAGAACGTACTTTTGGCCTGGCATGCGGCGAGATGTCAAGAAGTGGTCAAAACAATGTCTAGAATGTCAGAAATGCAAAGTGACGAGACACACCAAAACGGCGCCACAAGTCATTCAAGTGCCCAAAGTCCGGTTTACGCACATACACGTTGATCTGGTAACCTTACCTGCCGTGAACAATATGCGATATCTACTGTCAATACGGGATCGCACCACTCGATGGTATGAGGCCATACCACTGCCAGACATGAAGCAAGAAACTGTCAGTTATGCTTTAGAGCTCAATTGGTTCGCTCGGTTTGGTGCTCCAGCTGAAGTGACAACCGATCGTGGCGCACAGTTCCTCGGCGAAGAGTTCGCAGCCCTACTGAAATACGATGATGTCAAACACTCCAGGACCGCGGCTCGAAATCCGAGAGCAAATGGCTTCGTCGAATGGCCACACCGGGAACTGAAAGCGGTGCTCAAGGCCAGCCCAGAGGAAAATTGGCTTGCGGCTTTACCGAAAGTACTCCTATCAATGCGTACAAGACCTCGTGAGCCGATCAAATGTAGTTCCGCTGAAATGGTATTTTGGCGAATGTCTACGGCTGCCTGGCGAACTAGTCCGATCACGCTCTGAAACTGCAATAACGATGAACGATCCGGCATTTCTGTTTCCACTTCGCAGTTTTCTACAATATAACGCTCAGAATCGGCCGATCTGTCCTACACGTCAGCAACATGGTCCAATTTATAAACGCAAAGATTTTGATAGCTGCAAATGGTTCTTCGTCAACAACGATATGGATAACAGGATTCTAGCCAAATCGAAGCGCGATCATTATCGTGTGTTAGATCGACGCCAGAAATACATCATTTTGGAGATTAAAGGCAAAGCTAAAGCTGTCTCCAAACACAGACTATCCCCTTCCGGCGTTGTTCCAAATAACCCGCTGTTCCGCGATGTTGACATATCAGGCGGTGAAGAAACGATAACTCCACCTCCAGACAGTTTTGCTGACTACGGACTGACGCCCGACATCCCATCAACAATCGAGCCAACTGACGCCGTCGCGCCGCCCCGAGATATAGAGGAACCAGAATCATTTTTGACAGAGCCAACATCAGTGGTGACACGTTACGGAAGAGCCATAATAACTCCTGTAAGGTTAGCCCCCTTCATTGTGTACTAATTTTCATTGTCGGGGGTGTATGTAACGATGTTCAATTTTGACAAATATAGTGCTCTTTAAGGTCAAATAATCTAACTCTGTTTTTACACAATATTTCTCTTAACTGTGATTTTAGAAACAATCTCTGTTAGTTTCAAGCAGTTTCAATTGAGATTTCTTGGACTGCAATTTTAATTGTAATTAATAGGGGTTTGTTTAATAATTATACACACCCGCGCGCAATACGCAGGGAACATGCGGTGGATTATAGTGCATATGTGGTTCGATAGTTTTTCTTTGCATTCAGATATGATTTCACGCATCAGGACATCAGATGTTCCTCAATCTCGTTCACAAATTCTATAGTTCATTGGATTATTATAATTAAATAATTTAAAAACCTAGCAAACAGTGGATTAATTATTTGTGATGTTTTTTTCGACTGTTTTTACACGATTTTTATCCATCAATTATCAATGACAATATTTATCAGTGACTTTATTTATATCATCATATATTTTCAAACATTTACATGTATTCATCACGATTCAGACGTTTGTGAATTGATTATTACTTGTGTTGACAATATATCGTTTTATTGCCGTCTAGAGCACGGTCCGTTTTGTTTAACTGTGAATTGATAATTACTTGTGTATAAGACATTCAATTTTGTTGACAATATATCGTTTTGTTGCCGTCTAGAGCACGGTCAATTTGGACTAGCTGTGAATTTTGTTTTTCTTTGCAACATTGTGTACATTATACGTATGATGATTCTACATAGCCTTTTCACATCACCCATCGGAAAATGTCGGGGACTAATCATAAGCACGGATATCAACAGCAGCTATCAGGCACATGTAGGAATGGTATAGCCTCACTAAATGGACAGCTAACCCGCAAAACCTCTTACATTAGCTACAATACCTCCTACAATAAAATGGTTGTTTAAAATCGCAATTGTATTGTTATTGATAAACTTGTTTAAATGGCAAAGTCCACATGAAATAAGGGAAGTTGATTATCTACCGATATTCCTAAATTATCCTTTGGTGTTTATATATTAATTTCATCATTAATATTACCAGCATTTTGCATTTTTAAACGTCTTGTCCTGGTTATATAGATGTTCCAGTAAACACAAAGGCATACATTTTGAGGGTTATATATTCCTTTTATAAGTAACTCTTCAAATCACATAAACATTCAATATCCATTCTATTTAGTGGCAACTTCATTGCCTATTAACAAAGTAGTTTAAATAGGACCAGAAGGATAAACTAATTTCAGCAATTTCGTTATAGTATCGATAAACTTTTGCAGAGGCTCCAACCCTATTTGTTAATCAGAACCCCATAGATGCCAAGACGGTTTTAGTCTTAAAACACCTATTTGAGTCTGATAAGCTAGCATTCTCGTCTAAATTTATTTAGACCATGCCTGCAATGTCTTGAACAAATTTGTTGGTGTCCTTAAACTTAAAATTAGCTTCAATGTTGATCAAACTTAAATATATATGATAACTTTTAGTAGGCAACAGACTGTGTAATTCTTATGTAGCAATACACACAAATAAAATAAAGTGGAATGAAATAAGACGCGAAAAACAGATTTATTAAATTACCTGTTCTAGAATGTCCCCAATATGTACGATTCAAAACACAAAAATGATAGCAGGTGTTTATTGTTAAGATCATGAATTTGTAAACTAAAATGTTCAGAAAAACAAATATTGCTTGCTAAAGAAAGTCACGTCAGGTATAGATTACCGAACTCTGAAATTACGCACCATTCACAAGTGTATATACTGCCAATTTTATAAACAAAAAATTTTCTAGAAAATAAACGAATAATTTCTTTTTAAATAATATTCGTTTCAATCAGCCACGGTGGTTTAAATTTATCAATAAATATCACTTTAATTTTGTCGGAGGTATTATGTTCCTCTACACTTTGGATTGTGAAGAAGATCACATGGCATTGCAAACTCAGAAGAATGGAAAACATTTGTAAAACGCCCCAGCTTCAAGTAAATGCCATACTACATTAATAAGTCAGTTAGAAGCCAGAATGGTTGAGATTGTGTAGTATTTGGGGCCCTTATTAGGGCCGGTATTGCGTTCTCTTGCAAATGCCGAGAAATTTAGTTAGTGTAGCAGTGTCTAGAAATACTCCAAGACACTTGAGACCAACTCTGGTTGACTGCGTTGTTGTTCCTCCTGTTATGGCATTGACATCAGTGGCGAGTGAGTAGCTGAGTAATCTCGTTGAAGATCTGCAGTAACTGGCACACGTGAAGGTAAAAAATAGATGTTTCTCCGTCTCACTAGTTGTGCAGCAACAAGATTAGCGTGACTGAAATAACCAATGTGTGTGAAGCAAGTCCAAAAATCAGAGTAGGTGAAATAGACGAGTGACCGCAGACAGCACGCACACGTAGCGCATAGCCGACGGCAAACGCGATAACAGACTTGCATGGTAAATTCACAGTGCTTAAATATTTTATAAATCGAAAGCTCGAACACGATTGGTTAACGGCAAATTTCGCTCGTTTTAATTGGTGCCGCGTAATTTTAATTTTAATTTCATTTACGCAACATGTCGGCGAATTGTTCTTCAGCTGTTACACATTATTGTTCATAGCAAAACAAATGTGGTAATAAATGGGTCTGCATAACCCTCCAGCGAGCTCCGCACTAATATTTTGACGCATAACTTATTCATTCGTAACCATGATTTATCGAATTCTAAATTTGGAATGTTTCAATTTAAGAATAGTTTGCCTGTTATCAAGTTCCTTGAAGTAATGAACATCTTTATGACTATCACAACAAACCAATTCTGTCTCTAAATACACAGCTGATAAACATTCCCAATCTCTAATTGTACATTTTACGATTTGCGCTATATCACGGTTAGAAGATGAATTGTTAGTTTTGCTGCTAAAAGTCTATTCACATTACCAATAAACATATTGTACCAATTGCAGTCCGAAATAAATTGAAACGCCTAAGCAAAGTAGTTAAAATCATACACGCATTCGTACGGGGAACCTGAGGTCACAATTAATAACATCGTACCAATCTAAACAGAAATAAAATCAATAAGGATATTGCTTTTGCTATCATCTGACAATTTGTCATGTAAAACAAATTTTTAAATAAATTATTACTCCACCACCTGCTCATACGGAATTCTGTCTTTCCAGAACATTTAATAGCCTCTCATTTCAAATTCCTTACCTGAGATGTTCATATGAATCAATGCTTTGACAAAAGCATAATAGAAAACTTAGTATACACACAACAGATAGATCTTGCTTTCGATAATTCTAGAATAAAACTCCGAGTACGCATCAAACAAATTATCGTCGTTTGTGTAATTCTCTAGTGATTCAGCCAATTTGGATTCTTGGTGGTTCTTCTAAATCCACTCCTGCTCATCCATGCCCTTCTTACAACCTTTAGTACTAAGATTCCTGTTTTTTGCCATATTCTGTTTTATTTACCAAATTTGTTTGTATTTGCTTGACGTAGATATTCACTTTTATTAGACTCACAGGCGTCTCCATTTAATAGTCGAATGATTTGATCATTCTTGCTAAGGCCAACTTTCTTTGCATGAACGAATTGTCCCAATCGAGAGGATATTTTAATAACAATCAGACGTGGGCAATTCTATTTCTTATTGATCCTGTAGCAATTTTTTATATCGGCGTACATAGAGTCCGTAATATTTTTAAAATTTCCGTCCCTAATCCAGCTCGGCATCTTGTTTCAATTTAAACAGAATTAGACCGGGCTGTGAGCCCACCGACCAACATTTCCAAAGTTAGATATGCGGCTCTCACCTCTAGCAGTATCGCATATATTGAACTTGACTGGAAATATCAGCTGCATAATTTCTATGCAGTTACGAACATTAACTGTTAAATACCGTTTGTTGCGGAGAACTACTATATATATGCAAGTATATATTAGGTGTTGCGGACCTAGAAACAAATTAGTTCACTTGTGACCAGAAGGATAAAACAAAGGCAGCATGAACGGAAAGTATAATCTCATGCACATTCGTTTCGTGCTTACTGGCGACTCATCAGTAGGAGCTGGTATTACGCCCTTTAACCACTATATATTTGGTCAAGAATGTGGGATAATAGGAAGCTACAATCTCCTAGACGAATGTGTAAACATGCAATAGTGAAGCTAACATCGTATATTCTACGACAATGCGATTTCAACGCTAACTCACACTATATATATATATATATATATATATATATATATATATATATATATATATATATATATATACTAAGTCTGTAAAGGATACTAACACTATGGCTATTGTGTTAGTAACCAATACCAACATTATTGTACCAAAAAGGTACATGGTACTAACACTATGTTTGCCCTGTCAGTACATGTTACAAATATTATGGATATCAATCTATGCCATCGTTCACTAACATTGAGAATTTCATCTCTTTCTGAACACCTGTTACTCCAGTAAATCCATACAATCTGGCCTTGATCGATATCAGTTATCACATTTCGCAGTAGGCATGACATCATTCAATTCAATATATAACAGTTAAATACTGTTTGTTGCGGAGAACTACTATATATATATTTATATATATATATATATATATATTTATATATATATATATATATATATATGCAAGTATGTATTAGGTGTTGCGGACCTAGTTAAAATTAGTTCATGCTGCCTTTGGTTTATCCTTCTGGTCACAAGTGAACTAATTTGTTACTAGGTTCGCAACACCTAATACATACTTGCATATATATATTAGTTCTCCGCAAAAAACAGTATTTAACTGTTAAATATTGAATTGAATGATGTCATGCTTACCGCGAAATGTGATAACTGATATCGATCAATGCTAGAGTGTATGGATTTACTGGAGTAACAGGTGTTCAGAAATAGTTGTAATTCTTAATGTCGGTGAACTATAGCATAGATCGATATCCATAATGTTTGTACCATGTATTGACATGGAAAACATAGTGTTATACCATGTACCTTTAGGTACAATAATGTTGGTATCGGTTACTATCACAATAGCCCTAGTGTTAATATACTTACAGACTTGGTATATATATATATATATATATATATATATATATATATATATATTATATAGTGTGAGTTAGCGTTGAAGTCGCATTGTCGTAGACTATATGATGTTAGCTTCACTATTGCAGATTTACACATTCGTCTAGGAGATTGTAGCTTCCTATTATCCCAGATTCTTGACCAAAATATATAGTGGTTAAAGGGTGTAATACCAGCTCCTATTGATGAGTCGCAAGTAAGCACGAAACGAAAGTGCATGAGATTATACTTTCCGTTCATGTTGCCTTTGGTTTATCCTTCTGGTCACAAGTGAACTAATTCGTTACTAGTTCCGCAACACCTAAGACATACTTACGAACATTAACTGTTTGCAATTTTTGCCACATATACATATAGAGCCAATACAAGTTAACAATACATGATTGCGCGGGTGGTGGTAACAACTCTATAAACATCAATCCTATTGTATTTAATCAGTCGTCGAACAACATAATAAAACTACCGCCAGCCGCAACACACTGACGCGTTTCGTGCTCCCATGATCATCATCAGAGTACGACGGCAAACTGACTATCGAGGATCAAACTGCATTGAATATATGTGGAAATCAATGTTAGATATGCGGTTCTCACATCCAGCAGTCTCGTATACATTAAATTTGACCGTTAATGTCGGCTGCACAATTTCTATGCAGTCACGAACATTAACTGTTTGCAGATTTCGCCACATATACGTATATAGGCAAGATAATTTAACAAAAATTGATTGCAAGGGTAGTGGTAACAATTCTTTGAATCAAGTTTGCGAGCTTGAAGTAAACACCAATCCAAATGTATTTAACCAATCCTCGAAAAACTTAAGTAAACTACCGCCAGCCGCAACGAACTGACGCGTTTCGACTTTTCATGATCGTCATGTTGTTCGACGACTGGTTAAATACAGTGGGATCGGTGTTTATTACAAGCTCTCCAAACTTGATTTAAAGAATTGTTACCACCATTCGCGCAATCAATTATTGTTAAATTGTATTGCCTATATACGTATATGTGGGAGAAGCTGCAAACAGTTACTGTTCGTGAAATACTGTTTGTTGCGGAGTACCAATACATATGCAAGTATGTATTAAGTGTTGCGAACCTAGTTATAAATTAGTTCAGTTGTGACCAAAAGGATAAACTAAAGACAGCATGAACGGAAAGTATAATCTCATTCACATTCGTTTCGTGCTTACTGGCCGCGCAATCAATTATTGTTTAATTGTATTGTCTATATACGTGTGTGTGTGGTGAAAGCTACAAACAGCTAATGTTCGTGACTGCATAGAAATTGTGCAGCCGACATTTCCAGTCAGGTTCAATGTATGCGAGACTGATACAGATGAAAGCCGTATATCCAACTTTGCTTTCCATATATATGCAATGCGGTTTGATCCTCGACAGTCAGTTTTCCGTCGTACTCTGATGATGATCATTGAAGGTCGTAACACGTCAGTGCGTTGCGTCTGGCGATTGTTTTGTTATGTTGTTCGACGATTGGTTAAATATAATAGGATTGGTGTTTACTTCGCGCACGTTTTTAATTGGCTCCGATTTTGTTGCATACCGATATTGAGAAAAATTTTGCGGACCTTCAGAACTCTATGAAGGTGCTGAAGGAAGACGACAACCTTATTAAAAATAAAATTTACAAATTGAAAACTGACGTTGATGTGTATGCTGTGAAATTTGAGCTAGCGGAGAAGAAAAATGAAACTTTAAGCTCTCGAATTGTATGGTTGGCTGTGGTGCTACATGCAAAGTTAGATAAATTACAAATAGATGCGCAGCCATGGGTTGAGTTGACTGAGATAACAGCGAAAGACGACACGCCATTCAAAAATTAAACATCAAAAGAATAAATTCTAAATATATTAGCGAATAAATTCTTGGCGCGAAATAGCAGACAAGACCAGTTAATTTTATTTAATCTTGACGAAAATGCCGACGCAAAAGACGTTTTGATCAACGACGCGACGCATGCTGACATTGATAAATGTTATAGGGTGGGAAAACGGTCTGATCGTCCAAGACCTGTGGTGATGAAATTATCAAAGAGGCCAACGAATATGCAGATCGAAGCCATCAATAAAAAGGAAGGTGAGAACTCGAATTTTCAGCGCATATCTATTGGACGTGATAAAACATTTTTCCTACGGAAGTTGGCAAAAGCGAAAAAGCTAAAAAACACTCAGGAGCGGAAACCGTCTATTTCAGATCACGCGATTATAAGGAAATCACCAAGAGAAGAAACAATAAAATAAAACGATGTATCGTTACTCAATGTTGTGGACAGCGGGGGGAGGAGAAGTAGTCTCAAAACCCGGCAAAAGAACAATAAAGGAACCAAAAAGGCTGAAACAGTAAAAGTCGATAACTGTTTAGATTAGTCGTATACTACACATACTTTATTTTATGCCAACTTTAGAAGTGTTAAGAACAAAAACTTTTTGCTGTGTAATTTTGTAATAAGTAACGATTTTGATTTTATAATATTATCTGAAACTTGGCTCAACAAGGATATTGCAAACCACGAATTTTACATCCCTCACTATTCTTTATTAAGAAAAGACAGATCGCTGGATAAAAGAGGTGGACGAGTACTTATTTATAGTAAATCTATATAAAATGCAAAAATTTTACATAATAGTGAATATTATGCTATCATTGATTTTTTATCTATACAAATCGATAATCTGATCTTAATCGTGGTTTACAGACCGCCGTATGCTAGTTTATATGGTGATCAAACATTTACCAGTTCTTTTCAATCTATTTTGGACTGTCATGGCTATAATGTGGTGGTAGGTGATTTTAATAAGTTACATGACTGTGAAATAGACATTTTTTATAATCATGATCTCAAGCGGATTATAAAAGAATCAACTAGAGGTTAGAAATGCTTAGATCATGTATATATAGAAATTGAAATGGTAAAATCACATGATGTTGTAAACTATTTCAAAGAATTGGATCAAAAATAAATTATTTTACAATGGAACATCTTGAGTAGCAAAACACAGAAAATTTATTTTGAATATGCACACGTGCAATGTTTTAGAATCAAATGGAATCTTTTTGAAGAGTTAATCATACTGATTGATTATGAAAGTTTTTATATCATGAATGCTGACAAATTTGTTTCTTCTGTTTCAACGATATTATCTGATATATTTCAGGCATCTACGTTTACGGAAATTATACCGAAGCGAATTAATAGGAAATTATGTAAACTAAGAATTAAACGAGATAAATGAAGTGCAGTCTTATTAATAGTATTTTTTTAAAAATGAGGTTAGATTTTATTGACAATGAAATTAATTCATCACTGCTGGTAATCCGTCAAAGATCAGAAAGAATCATTTTGGGTAAACTGAAGAGTAACCCTAGACAAGGATACAAACTCCTCACAGACTACAGTAAATATAAGAAGAATTCAAAGCTAATATTACCTGTGGAGAAAACAGAGTGTGAATTTCTCTGTGAATTGGATGAAGTATTTGTCAATTTGATAAGTAGTCCACAGAACGAAAGCATTTCCATGGATCTACCTGATCCTTCGGGAGACCAGGAACCAGGACTTGTTATTGATAGTGATGCATTGATAAAATTAATGTTAAAACTAAAATTAGAAAAAAGATCACCTTGGTATATCGATTGATAACCTACTTCAATTACCTTTAAATTTTATGAATGCGCTCTGCAATTTTATAAATAGAATTTTAAAGAATGGGAAATTATCAATCGATATACTAACGATAGTAGCTAATCCGTTGCCAAAAGTAAGTAAGCCAACGTGCGCCAGTGATTATAGATTAATCTCTATTATCTCTTCGTTTTTGAAGATAAAAGAACGATTGATACTTGATCATTTAGAACGTATGTTACCGGCTGATTTTGACTTATGTCAACATGGCCTTACGAAAGGTAGATCGACAACTACTAATATGCTTTCCATGTGGAAACATGTAATCACATTAGACGAGAATAAGTTAGATGTATTAATTGTATTTATAGATATCTCAAAAGCTTTTGACTCTATATCTTTTGATGCTATTTTGAACGCGATTAATTTATTGAATATTGATCCGAATATTTTTAGATTACTTAAATACTACTTATATAATCCACGAATGAATATTCAATTAAACGATTTGAAATCAAAATCGAAAAGTGTAACAAGTGGAATTCCACAGGGATCAAGTTTGGGGCCAATTTTATTTAAAATCGTATTTGCACATTTAGAAACTAAGATTCTTAACGGTCGAGTATGCAAATTCGCTGATGATTTAAAAATAATCTTTCCAATTGATCCAAAAAATGTCGAATTCTCCAAAAATAATGTGACATTAGATTGTTATGATTTGAGTAGATATTTGATTACACTAGGGCTGAGAATAAACAATAAAAAGACGACAGCTTTAAAATTAGGTAACAGAACAAACTTTCATTATGTTTATTTTCATGATGCTGTGATTAATGATGTGTTTGAGATTAAACTTATGCAAGAAATTAAGGATTTAGGCATAACTATTCAATGTACAGCTTCTGCTGAGAGAAATATTGAAAGTGTAGTAGGAAGCGCCAAGAACAGATTGGCACTAGTAAATCGAAATATCTTATCGAATGATATAAAATTTAACACTTATATAATATTGATTAGACCGATACTAGTGGAGGATAATATGTAGTTATAGTAATAACTTTTGCGGGGTAGCTGTCTATTTAGTAATGATTTCCTACATTTTCATGGTGGCTGTTATCCCCACCCGTTCCAAGATCAATCCCTGACATTTTTCGAGGGGTGAAGTAAAGAAACTCCTCCATTTTCAGATGTTTATTGCAAGTGGTGTAGCTGAACATGAATCAATTCACAGTTAAACAAAATGGACCGTGCTCTAGACGGCAACAAACTGAAACATTGTCAACACAATTGAATGTCTTACACACAAGTAATTATCAGGAAAACAAACGTCTCAATCGTGAATGTGATTGATGAACGTCTGATGTCCTGATGCGTGGAATCATATCTGAACTGTTCTTAATAATGTAAACAGAGATTAATGCAAAGAAAGTCACTAAATCCACTTGGGCACTGGAATCCACCGAAAGTTACCTGCGTATTGCGCGCGGATGCGTATATTTATTAAACAAAACCCTATTAATAACAATTAAATTTGCCATTCAAGAAATCTCAATTAAAACTGCTTGAAACTAACAGATTGTTTCTAAAATCACAGTTAAGAGAAATATTGTGTAAAAACAGTTAGACTATTTGACCTTAAAGAGCACTAAATTTGTCAAGATTGAACATCGTTGGGTTGTAACTCGGAGCCGCGTGTTACAGTAGAATATGCTGCTGCTACTTGGAATCCATTAAAAAGTGATTGTCCAATAAGATAGAAGCAGTGCAAATAAAAGTTGTGAAACAAATTAGCCCTATCTCCTGCACTATATACGCTACTAGATTACAGTTTGTATCACAGCAAACTTTATGCTTTCGGAGGATGGGCTGTTGCATAAAAGTCTACCATTTGAACCAGTGGACTGGTGCCTATATGAATCCAATAAGAAAGAGTCTTGAAGTTGGACTAGATCTGGACATTTGGCAATATCTCCTCCTTTGGTGGGGAATGTTGCGAGCAAGTTATTCTCTTTCTCGAAAATTTACAAAATTTACAATCAATTGCCAAAGGGGCTTAGAGAAACGCCTCCATCTAAGATGTCTTTTAAATTTTTATGTAGGTAAAGTCAGTAAATCCATTGTTTGAACACAGAGGTATAAAAATCTACCGCATGTTCCCTGCGTATTGCGCGCGGGTGTGTATATTTCTTAAACAAAAACTCTATTAATTACAATTAAATTTGCAGTTCAAGAAATCTCAATTGAAACTGCTTGAAACTAACAGAGATAGTTGCTAAAATCACAGTTAAAAAATGTTGTGTAAAAACAGAGTTATATTATTTGAACTTAAAAGCACTATATTTGTCAAAATTGAACATCGTTTGGTAGTAACGCGTAGCCGCGTGTTACATACACCCCCCGCCCGCGACAAAGAAAATTAGTACACAATGAATGGCGCTAACCTTACAGAAGGTGTTATGGCTCTGCCGTAACGTGTAACTACTGATGTTCGCTCTGTCGACGCGGATTCTGGTTCCTCTAAATCTCGCGGCGGCGTGACGGCGTCAGTTGGCTCGGTTGTTGGTGAGATGTCGGGCGTCAGTGCGTAGTCATCTAAACTGTCTGGAGGTGGAATCATCGTTTCTTCACCGCCTGATAGGTCAACATCGCGAAACAGCGATTCATTTGGATCAATGTCGACTGGGGATAATCTGTGTTTGGAGACAGCTTTAGCTTTGCCATTAATCTCCAAAATGATGTAATTTTGACGTCGATCTAACACACGATAAGGACCGCGCTTCGGTTTGGCTAGAATCCTGTTATTCATATCGTTGTTGACGAAGAACCATTTGCAGCTATCAAAATCTTTGCGTTTATATATTGGACCATGTTGCTGACATATAGGACAGATCGGCCGATTCTGTGCGTTATACTGTAGGTAACTGCGAAATGGAAACATAAATGCCGGATCGTTCATCGTTATCGCAGTTTCAGAGCGTGATCGGACTAGTTCGGCAGGCAGCCGTAGACATTCGCCAAATACCATTTCATCGGAACTACATTTGATCAGCTCACGAGGTATTGTACGCATTGATAGGAGTACTTTCGGTAAAGCCGCAAGCCAATTTTCGTCTGGACTGGCCTTGAGCTCCGCTTTCAGTTCCCGGTGTGGCCTTTCGACGAAACTATTTGCTCTCGGATTGCGAGCCGCGGTCGCGGAGTGTTTGATATCATAGTATTTCAGAAGGGCTGCGAACTCTTCTTTGATTAACTCTGCGCCACGATCGGTTGTCACTTCAGCTGGAGCACCAAACCGAGCGAACCAATTGAGCTCTAAAGCATAACTGACAGTGTCTTGCTTCATGTCTGGCAGTGGTATGGCCTCATACCATCGAGTGGTGCGATCCCGTATTGACAGTAGATATCGTATATTGTTCACGGCAGGTAAGGTTACCAGATCAACGTGTATGTGCGTGAACCGGACTTTGGGCACTTGAATGACCTGAGGCGCCGTTTTGGTGTGTCTCGTCACTTTGCATTTCTGACATTCTAGACATAGTTTTGACCACTTCTTGACATTCTGCCGCATGCCAGGCCAAAAATACGTTCTGGATAAAATTTCCACTGAGGCTTTGCCAGATGGGTGGCCCATTGAATGGTAGGCCTCGAAGATCTTGTGACGGAGTTTTTCAGGTATAAACGGCCGAGCACCCACACCAGTTATTTTACACTGCAGCAGAGTACCATCATAGTCAAATGTTTACAGGCGATTGACATCAAATGTCCAAAGTAATGGATCATCTTGCTGTGCTGATTGCAATTCCTGAGTGCTTATAGGTGAAGGACACATAGTAGAAGCATAGAGTTCTGTAGGATGGCTTAGGGAATCTGCAACCACGTTTTCTGATCCTTTGACGTGAGTGACTTCATATTCATACTCGTGTATTCTTGTAAGTTGTGAGTTGACGCGTCATGAATATAAATTCACTTTCTTTCCACTGAGCATCGGAAGTAGAGGAAGGTGGTTGGTGTAAATCCTGAACTTTCGGCCAACCAGATAGTTTTGTATGTGTAGGACAGACCAGTATATTACGAGTAACCCTTTCCCTAATGTATCATATCGCTTCTTGCTAGGTTCTAGTTTTTGCGAGCAGAACGCGATGGGTTGGTGTATGCCATTGATGGACTGTTGAAGTACTGCGCCTATGGCAACGTCGGATGCGTCAGTGATCAATTCAAAAGGTTAAGACCAATCAGGAGAATGTAGCATGGTCGCTTTGCATAAGGCTCTTTTGGGCATCCTCGTAAGCCTGCATGTCGTCCACGTTGAGATGAAACAGTTGCGATTTCTTGACAAAACGGCTTTCTGGTACGAGATATTTTTAAAGAGGTGCCAGAATCTTGGCAAGGCATGGTACGAATCGCGAATAGTAGTTCATCTTGCCCAAGAATCGTCGTAACGCTCGAACGGTGGTTGGAGGCTGTAGATCTTGAATAACACGAACCTTAGCAGGTATAAATGTCATGCCTTTCTCGGAAATATGATGACCGAGGAATTCAATTGATTTTTGCGCAAAGACAAATTTGTTTCAATGAAGTCGGAGACCATAGTCTGCTAGACGTGTAAGTCGAATGTCAATATGCTGTAAATGTTCGGACATTGAGTTGGAGAATACTAGGATGTCGTCTAAGTATGGAATTACAAATGGTAGCCCATCTAGTACCTCCCCTATAACTCTTTCAAATGTTTGAGAATTATTCATAAGACCAAAAGACATATAATGATATTCGTGAGTGCCACATCCGGTTAATCTAGGTGCCGATTATGATACGGAGTCTTTGTCCATCGGTACTTGATAGTAGGCTTTCACTGGGTCGAGTTTTGAGTACACAGCATGACCGATTACGGATCTCAGTAGGTCAGCTGGGTTTGGCAGGATGTACGAATCAGACTGTGTGCAAGAAATCCCCGCACGCCCTGAATGTTGCTGGTTCACTCTTTGGTACTACTAACTCAGGCGACGCATAAGGTGAGCTGAATCGTGTACAGATGTCTTATTGACGTAGCATGGCGAATTCTTGCTCGGCGGCCTTATGTTTGTGTGGTTCCAATGGACGTGCTCTTGGAGGATGAGGAATTGGCTTCGATAAGATGATACGATGAGCTGTGTCAACACGCTTACTCTTGAGATCGGGCATAAAGGAGATAGGTTTGAAGATCTCTTCATGTCTTTTCAGAACATCGTCCAGTTGTGGTACATGAAGAACTGGAGGAATTAGCTGTATGGATGAGACTGCTTCGGCGCGAGTCGTATATTTCAGCACTGATTAAAACAACTGATTGTCTGCAGTTCGTATCTCTCGTGTTCTTGGACGAATAGTAAGGTCGAAGTGTTCAAGGAAGTCACGTCAAATGATGTTTCTTGTCGTGCTGGCAATGATGAAAGTATAATTGAAACATCTTTTTGGGTTGGAGAACGAGGTTTTAAGTACTCGTACCCAAAACGTCGCTTTGTTGGAGCCATTGGCGCAGGTAAGACTGCTGGTGTTGACTGGGTGGGTGGGTTCGAAATAATTGTGGCGTAGTAAGCTTACATCTGATCCAGTGTCTATGAGAAATAATTCGCCAGATTTGGTGTCACGGATGAGAAAGGATGTCGATAGTGGCAACTGACGATGGGACTGGTTGCTGGCATTTGGGCGTTTGAAGCATGACTTGACTGGAGCCGTCGCTGTAAAGACAGCAGTTTGATTACGCACTACCGCAAAAGCAATGTGCTTCGAGCCATCATACGTGGAGCGGCCAACAACCTTTGGGGGATCAGCCTCTTTTGCTGAAGAGGAAGCTGACCCCATCAGTTTTCCGAACCTTCCATAGGCAGATCCTCCTGAGTTGTTGAAGGTGACCTCGGCCACATAAACGTCGCGTCTGTGCGCGGGAATGTGCAGCCGTTTCTGAGCCAATAGCGTGTGCAGTGGCCATAGCTGCGGTGATTCTGACACAACTCCGCCGGTAACTGTGGAACTGTGGCCCAGCCTCTGGACATCGACCTCCTGGTGCTGTTTCGGAACGTAGGTCGACGCTGGTCACGCCTGTTTTGGTCGCATCTATTATGGACGGCATCGACTGAGGCCGAATTTGGCCTGACGGTGGATTGAGACTCGGACAGTCGTGAGGTGATGTGACCTTGCTCTGAGGCAGGTGAGCTGCAGTGGTGTTTCTTCCACCACTTGTCTAGACGTGCCAGCAGAACGTCGTCTTGCACTTCGACGGATTCGTGGCCATCTCTTGGAGTACCGGAGGGAGCGTCTGCATGAATAGTTGCATTAAGATTTCCTTGGGCAGGTTGAATTCCAAGGCTTTCTGCTCCATCTCCCTAAATAGCTCAGAAGTCGTGCTGCTACCTATGGACATCCGGCTCATCAATTCTATAATCCTGTCTTCTCGATCTGGTATCAGGCGCTGCTTGACGGCGCGTTGCACGCTCTGCCATTTCTGCCCACATGTTCCCTCAGGGTATTGATGCAGGATGTCTTTAAGTCCGTGTCTGAAAGACGTCTCCCAAGCCCTCAAAAATATTGAACCCTCATCTGTTATATTAGACACCTTGGCCAATAAAGTAACATTGTCGACCCACTCTTCAAGATAGTCTGGATCGAATTTGCATATTTTGTACTGTGTCCATGTGTTGGTGCGGCCTGTTGCTGGGCTCACCACCCAGTTTCCTGCATTTCCTGAACTGGACGTCATCTTATGTGAGTGTTGTCGAGAATAGATGGCAGTGTTACATCGTCCTCACCCGTCATCGTGTGGCTGTCTTCGAGCATTGTGATCTCGAGAAGATGTTTTGCTGTGATTTGTGTCTTAGGATTTACTTTCTTTTGTGGCATTCATCCAAAGTGCTTGCAGTTCTCAAAAGCTAGATGCTGATTAATTCTTTGTTGGCTGTGAGTTCGACGACACGGGGCACCATTTATGTAGAATGTTTCGTAGTTATAGTGATAGCCTTTGCGGGGCAGCTGCCTATTTAGTAATGATTTCCTACATTTTCATGGTGGTCGTTTTTCCCACCCGTTCCTTGATCATTCCCTGACATTTTCCGAAGGGTGAAGTAAGAAAATTCATCCATTTTCATCCGTTTATTGCAAGTTGTGTAGCAAAGCATGAATCAATTCACAGTTTAAAAAAACGGACTGCGCTCTAGACGGCAACAAAACGATATATTGCCAATGCAATTGAATGTCTTATACAAAAGTAATTATCAGGAACACAAACGTCTAAATCGTGCTGAATACATGTAAATAATTGAAAATACATGATGATATAAATCCAGATTAATTAGCAATTTAGTTTAAAGTCACTGGTAAATATTGTCACTGATAATTGATGTATAAAAATCGTGTAAAAACCGTCATAAAAAGCATTATAATTAATAATTCCATTGTTTGCTAGGTTTTAAATGATAAAATACAAAAATCAATTGAACTATAGAGTTTCGGATAAAAGATTGAGAAACACCTGATGTCTTGATTAGTGGAATCATAACTGAACTGTTATCAGTTGTATAAAAACTGGTTAAGGCCAGTAAACTAAGTAAATCCACCACATGATACCTGTGTATTGCGCGCGGGTGTTATTTATTTATTAAACAAAACCCTATTAATTACAACTAAAACTTCAGTTCAAGAAATCTCAATTAAAACTGCTTGAAACTAACAGAGATTGTTTCTAAAATCACAGTTAAGCGAAATATTGTGTAAAAACAGAGTTAGATTATTTGATCTTAAAGAGCACTATAGTTGTCAAAATTCAACATTGTTGGGTTGTAACGCGGAGCCGCGTGTTACATTGTAGCACTTTTTATGCTTCTTTGTAGTCTAATATTCCTCGTATTAAAACGTCACAGTTCACATGACAAGTTTAAAATCAAATCTTTCGTCTAAATCGATCAATACCTTTACGCATTGATCGAGTATTTTCCGGCTTATCTTCCATACACCTTTACTATTTTCACTCATCACTCAATTCCAAAGCTACTTCTTTTGTTGATTCTCGAATTTGCGTACTTGTATGATGTGCCTTAGACGTTTTACAGCTTCAAACCCTGTTCTTAATTGGTAAACAGCATATAAAAAACTATTTGTAGAGAATATTTTGTTTAGCATTGGTGAGATCGTTTTGCTAACATATCACATTAGAAGTAGTGATAGAGTGTGTTCTAGCGAGATTAGTAATATAATTCTTGTTTTTTCATTGTAATATTCTTTAAAACTTTAATTAAAAGAACAGTAAAAGTTTATTATTTCTTGATATTCATTCATTAAAATTATTAAGATCAGAATTTTACATATTGTTATTTATAGAATTTATAGTGGTGCAGGATCGTTACAAACAAAAAATCATCCAATTAATAATATAAACAAGAATATGGAAAAATAATGCTTCAAAAATAATACTCTTTTAATGGGAAAACTGATAAAGCAAAGTGTAACCTTATTCTTATACAAGTCTAGGAAATCATTTAGGACGGATAACATCGTTGCTATGATATGAAACTATGGTATATCATTAGATGCGAAAACAAAATCCGGTAGTATTGAGCAAAATCGGTGGTTGGTATCGGGTGCCAATTGAAAATTAAATGAATTCTGAATTCCGAATTTGCACTAGAGGCAAACAGAAAAACCATCAAGATTAAAAATTAATTAATATAATTTAAAAGCAGAAAGTAATCCTATTAGCTAATGAGATTCCCATAGACGCCAAGTCTGAATCAGTCTTAATGAGCTTATATGAATCCGAAAGGAGAGTTTTCTCATCGACATCTAATAAATTCAGGCCTACGACTTCCTGAACTATGTTATCAATGTCCCCAAATTCAAGATTAGTCTCCATCTTAATCATATATATATATATATATATATATATATATATATATATATATATATATGATAAATCCAGAATGTATATAAATGAAAGATTGTATAGCGATATATATATATATATAATTGATCAAGTAATAAGTGAAGGATTGTGTACTCCTTACGCAATACTGCACCCCGAATTATTAACCTGGAAAGAGATATGGCGCGAATAAGAGAATAATAAGTTAGCTGTTCTTGAACGATCCCAATAAGCACAAATGAATACGAAAACGTGTTTCAACAGAAATATAATGTGAAGATCAAAATTTGTAAAATCGAACCGAGAAATGAATTGGAAACTGTAAT
Organism: Eudiplozoon nipponicum; assembly: GCA_029291075.1. Classification (NCBI taxonomy): domain Eukaryota; kingdom Metazoa; phylum Platyhelminthes; class Monogenea; order Mazocraeidea; family Diplozoidae; genus Eudiplozoon; species Eudiplozoon nipponicum. Next base: position 63,467 of record JAQBSW010003649.1, read on the forward strand.
TTGATAGTGTAAATCACGCCAGTTAGGTACAGAATGAAGAAACTCAAATTAAACACAAATCAAAAGTATATATACTCTAAAGGATTTAAACAAGAAATGTTCTATAAATTAAACGAACATTTTCTTTTTTAATGATATTCATGCTAATCAGCCCTTAAAAACACTAATATATAAATTACATTGATAACAGAATACCTAAGAATAAGATCGTGATTGATTATTTCATCAAAACTTAAATCAACTCGGATTTATTATAATAAACTTTTAAGGAATATTTTCGATGTAAAGCTTTTGATATCCTAGTCCTTTTTCATGGGGTATCTTTCAATGCAATATTTAAACAAAATTATGAAACTAATAGTAAATTTGTAAAAATCAATAGTAGAGTCGAATAATAAAAAGCTTGTTTTGAATTTTAAAGACTTGTTTATATTAAATTCAAAGAATAAATCTATAAAATAATTGACTACCTTGGTATACCCATTGACAATCCCTTATTGTATCCGTAGGCTTTCTCACTTTCATTTATGTTTTATAGTCTCTTTATTGTACTAAAGCTTTTGTACCGAAATTCGCGAAAACGCAATTGAAAATGATTATAGTTTAACCTCTAAAATTCTCTTTTATCCAAAGATTATTAGAAAAATTAAATGTGAAAAGTCTTAATATCTATCAATAACCATTGTTGACGAAAATAAATACAGATTTAAAAATGAATGCTTATCGGTATTAAATATATTAAGCTTAAGGAGCCATGTCATTAAGATCATTAGCTCTAATTGTGGTTTGTTTCTTGTTCTTAGTTGTTTCCTTGGCATTTAAATAAATATAATTTAATGTTATCAGGTTAAAGCTTAATCCATAAGCTTTCAGGCTATCAAATATTTGCAGAAAACAACCTTTTCAGATAAACAATGATCAATAATTAAATTATTTAAATTTGAGCTATGGTATGAATTTGTGTTTAAATCTATGCAAGATTATATTTTGATCTACAAAAAATGCTATCGTAAAGTAAGTGAATGTAAAGTCATGGACGAGCTTAAATTAAATTTTTCCGTACCTCTATAGAAATTTATGGACTAGTTTAACATTATAAAGATCGATTACCTTTAAATTAAAAGGCATCTTACCTAATTTGGTTTGAGAATATACGAAGTTTAGTCACAAGATAAAAAATAGAATCAAGACTAAACTTGCATTATATTTAATTCACAACTTTGTTCAGAAAGCCAAATATGTGGTTTGAAAATTTGAGCTGGATATCCTATGTTAATTTACTTAGACTTATGAATACTCGTTTAATATAGCCGAGGCTAACTACTTTAATACATTTCGGCTAAGAGACTAATCGACCCCGCAAAATGACAAACCAGTTATTCTAAGCAAGAATGAAAAGCCATACTTTTACTTAAAAACTTTATTTATTAACCATCAGTATAGATCCGTGTTTGCAAATTAAATGCACACTCCTTTAGTAAAAAATTAAAATAATCATTATGTATTCGCTGTGAATACCTGATGCACCACTGCTATCTCTGGCATTTTCGTCATCCTACAACAGTTTGAGTCGTGTGCTTCTGCAAAATCATTTTGTTGGAATTCATATCAGCCTTAAATAGAGGCATTGGCACTTTCTCGTCCTCAAGGATTGCCTTTGCAAAACTGAGCAGAATCTTAGCAAGGAATCTAAATTATTTTGGAATAGTATGCACTGTGTTGTGCACTTACATTTAAATATCAATATCATTGTGAATTGCACCAAAAGATTGGGGAATAAATTACAAAGCTGCATCATTTAAAATTCAATGAGTAATACGCATAAAATTATTTCCAAGAATTTGGCAGAGCGTAGCACCTACATGTAACAATGATAAAGCATTTTTAAGGTTTGATTGATTTACATGGAAGAATTTGAATATTTTCCTAGTCAGTAACATTTTGATTTATATACAATTTCTGGCAGAACTACTTCCGCATTCAAATCCTATGGTATTGCAGGCCTTAAACATATTGATTTTTTCCATCTGAACTCAGGTTCTGCTCTAATCGGTCAATCGGTATAATCGTACATTTATCGTCGAGTATTCAATATGAGCTGTATATCGATGAACTTTCGAAATGTGTTGTTTCGGTACTCTGTGACATGTCCTTGATTGGTTAGTAGTGCCCAGTTTAATATTTAAGAAATTTATTGTCATTATTCTTAAAAAATGATCATCAGTTTTATTGAAAACTTATTTTTCGTTTCATTGAAGCCAAATTTTGTTGGCATTATTTATTTTGTTTAAGAACATTTACGCTAATCCGATCCTTTAATATTTCACATGATGAAAAAATGATATATTCTCCTAGGTAGTACATTTATCTATAGTTGGATTTCTAATGACGAACTAAAGAATAAATTACTTTTTATCATATTAACATGCCAGTAATATTGAAAACATATTTACCAACCAACTTGTTAAAACAAAGCGGGCACCACTAATATAAATTAAAGTAGCTAATAAAATGTTAATGTATTCTAAAATTTTTAGAATAAATTATTTTTTGACGGCCTGAATTAGAGACAGGCGGCCTTTCAAATTTTAGTTTAATAAGAGAGTGAAAATTTATTATTTTCAGGAACAAATTTCAGACAAACAATTATCATTAAATTTGTTTTCTTGGTTCAACACTGGTTATCATTGCATATTCTTTTTCTTCAATAAAATATCGAACCTCATTGTCTATATGAAATATTGAATAATTAGTTATTCTGCATTTTTCTGTGTAAAAATGATATTTAACTATTTAAATATTTCTAGACTTTGTGAAATTTACGGAGACAACATTAAAGTTTTGTGATGTACAACCTATTTACCTTAATTTTCGGTTGTGAGGATGTTAAAAGATCTATATATGGAAGTTTTGTTTTAGTATTTTATTCTCCAGAATTAAGAAATTCATTTTTCATTTAAGAGGCGCCTACTCAAGTTATTAATTCTAAATAAAAATTTTTAATTAACAATATTAATTATTTGTTAAAAATTTATCTTAAGTATGCTTGTGAAGCTTTCCTCAGCCAGGCTTATATAGTACGCTCGAAAGGTGTAAGAAAATTAGCCTTTTGCTTTTTGTGTGAGCGTGGTCATGACGTTTGATTGAATCAATAGTTTAAGTTTTATTGGAACGACGAGCCTGCCAACCTAGTCAGAACCATGTTAACCCTGTATCTCTCCAAGAGAAGGAAGCTCCTGGCGGGATGTAACAAAAGTAATTTTAGAGCGACCAGTGTTTAATATTTTTCCAATGATCCTTATGATGTACGAATAAATTATCAAATATACGCACTACGATTACATTAAAAAATTAAGATATTAACACCTTATTCGTACTTTTTGCGCTATGACAGAGAATTCATTTTTTAACGCATTCAAGAAAACATGCTGTTAATCAAAGCATATAATAACAAAATTACATTAAATTTAATTAAATTCAAAGGTAGAAAATTCAAATCTAGAAGAATTTGACATGCTAAATCAATGTTTAAAAAGTAAATTATATCTAAATATAGAAAGAGTGAAAAAAGTTTACGAATAAAATGTCGAAACATAATCTTTGAATGTAAGTTGAAGGATATATGGTTGGAAGATTCGATCGAGTGTACATTCGTCATGTTAACCATGATATTCCATTACGAGAAATATGACACTGCCATTAAAATTTCTGGGAAAATGCCACGTTGTGTTAATAGCGTTATATGAAAGTATTGATTTAGTCTCTCTAAATATTAATATTTGGTCATATAATATAAATTTATTTGCTTGCACAGTTCTGAGCAACATCTTATTATAGCAATAGACTGAAACTAGAAAAGCAGATACACATTTTTACCTTTATTTAAACATGAAAAATAATTAAGTGGTGTCTCATTTTCTAATGGCAAGATATATATATATATATATATATATATATATATATATATATATATATATATATGTTTTATAATGTCCATGCCTTTTAATATTATACAGTATATTTCTAATTATAATATTAATGTGTTCTTTCTTCCTAATTAGAAATATATATATATTAACGGTTAACACCAATAATATTTTGCGCGCACTCAATTGGTATGTGCTGAGACAAGCGTGAATACAACTTTCCACTGAAACTTATTGTGAATGTTTATACAACTGATAAGAAATCTATTTAAATTTATTTTCAATAGGCAATGAAACGCATTAGAATTCAAATATTTTGCAGCTGATTCCTTTTGTTAAAGTCCACGACCAAACACTATCTACCTCGTATGAAGGACAAAATTCACTTGCAACCTTCAGACAATTAAATCTATAGTTACAATGATTGTTGTGGTTAATCTTATTCGAGCAGTTTCGTTGAAGGCTTGTATGAGCAGAGCTGGTGACCACCCATCTTTATGTGAGTTTGAAATAAGGAAACAACTATTCAAATGCGTGCGTCACTTTCAGTTCAAGCTCAATGCCAGAACGTGCTATTTATACTTGCATAAATCTGGCTGCAATTTGTTTATCCATTAAGCTTCGCATGTGGCTAACTCCCTTCTGTTATTGCATTTAGTAATTATCTTTAATGTTTTGTCTGTAGAACATACGTGTTGGGTTTCAATTACGTGTTGCGCAATTGCAGACGTGTATTCACCATGTGATTTAAAACAGGCGTTTAAGTTGCAATGTTCTATTATTCGAATAATTAACCTTCTGTTCGATCGGCTTATGTGAGTTGATCGACAACTTCGTGTGTGTATTGGTGCATGTGATCCAACTGGCTTGAGCTCCTATAAAATAGCCTCATAACTTAAACTGCCATCTGTCAAGATGTTAATTTTATTTAACATTTTGCTCTCCGTTTTGTCTATTTCTTCTTATTTATCCTCTAGACTTTGTACTGTCATTCCGCACGTGTTCCACTTTTTGAATTAATAAATAACGGATATATGTCTAGATTTTGAAAAGCTCTTACTTTGGATGCTTTATGGATAAATAAATTTTCAAGCTGATTTATAAACAGAATAAGCATGTTCAGGCATTAAGCTTGAAATGGAGATGAAGCGCACAATTAATTGGTTTATCCCTTATTTCCCATTCTCTCGATGTTCACATTTTTGTATTTTGTTTTGCCTTTTAATTGTTGTGTAAAGAAATGTTCATTTTTAGATATTTGAGAAAGAGACTTTTATTGCATCTGATAAAAATTCTTCTTCCTTAACTATAAATTGTATAAAGGGTCCATTCCAAAAGGATATTTAAAAAAATAGTTGAACTTTTGATGTTAAAATGTAGAGCGCAAAGAACAATATTATAAGTGCATTAAACAATTAAGGTTCTCAAGAGATTTGGTACGAATCAAAAGCTTTTTACAAGTCTGGCGCATTCAATAATTTTGCAGTTTAAGAAATAAGAAGCTGTGTTACTGGTAAGAATCGGGTGTCTAACTTGTGTGGTGAATGAAATAAGTATTTTTGCAAGATTGAGATTTCTGATGTTTTTGTCAACTGTCATGAAGAAAAACAAAACGAGAGTATTGAAGAAATTAGAAAATGATATAAAATCTGGAGCTTTGTGTGATTTAATACCGACTGATATTGATAAACACGCAATTAACTTAACAAAAATCCCAATCTATCAACTAGCAATGGAGGCACTATCGATGGGCCGACATTATGGAATACATCCTTCTAATAAACGCGATGTTGATTTTGAGGCAGGATTAGAATTACTATTTGAAACAAAAGCCTACTTAGAACTTATAATTATTGATTATAATAGCTGGCTAAAGGCTAATTTAGTTGATCAGGTTTCATTTTTGACATCTCTCAAATGCACTGAAAAGTACGCATTGATATATCAACATTTAATTGCGCTTAAAGATATCAAAAGAAATGACGACATCAAAATACTACGCGATGATACAGACAAGAGCTTTGCTAAAATATACAAATCTGACTACCTACAAAAAATGGAGGATGTGTTGAATGACAATATTAATTTTGCGCGTCTACAGGAGGAATAAGATGAAAGAGACAAACTGGAGTGCAAAATATTAAATACAATTATGATCTTAACAGAAGCCAGTTTAAATGATGAGGCCATTGCATCGACGATTCAACCAATTGAATTATCTACACCAACCAGGTATGGATTATCAAAAACACAAAAAAGGTTGTCCTATGAGACCAATATAATCAATGGTCAATTCGTCGTTTCATGCATTGGTTAAATGATTAGTTCCTATATTGAAACCATTGAGCAACATATAATGCACGTGCATGTTGTCAATCAGGTTGTGTAGAGCGATCCGTCAAATGCTTAATTACTCGAATAAGAGAACATTGCAATTTAAACACCTGTCTTAAATCAAATGCTGAATACACGTCTCCAATTGTGCAAAACGTCGTCGAAGCCTCACACGGGTGTTTTCCAGATGTAGCATTTAAGATAACTACTAAATGCAATAATAGAAAGTTCTGAGCCATATACGAAGCTTTATTGATAAACAAATTGCAGTTGGAGTTATGCAAACAGAAGAAGCATGTTCGCGCATTGAACTTGAACTGGAGGCGATGCATATAATTTATTGGTTGCTCCCTTACTTCACACTCTCTCCACGTTTACATTTTTCTATTTTTAATTTATATATAAAGAGATATTCATTAGTAGATACTTGACAAGAATATGAGCAAGAAACATTTCTAGTATCTTATAAAATCAGAATAGGAAGCACGTTTATTTAAACGAACATGTCTTCATATCATTAAGGAGGCCATTCGTAAATTCTTTATTTAACAAAGCTAGAATAAATTATTCAGTCTAATGTGTAAAAATTATAAATAACGTCAAAAAACTAGTTTTTCTCATATGAATGTACATGCGCAGTTAATTATACTTGACTGATTACTTTTTAATTATAAATGCACACCCAGACATACACGGGGTAGGTTTATCTAGTGAATCGATAATTATTGTTATGAGATCACTTAAATTTCACGGGATGATCGTACATACAAACATGTACATATTCATGACACACACTTATCTAGTAAAAAGTCTGTTATTGATAAGAGATCTACTTGTAAGACTAGATCAAGCCATATTTTTTACATTTACCACTTTGCAAAATGAATTCTAAATGTATTGAAGCATTGAGCTTAACGTCAACAAAGTATCGATGAACTGAACACTGAAATATTTGAAGAATTAATGGGAAACATGGACGTAAAACCCTGGTTTCGTAAAACAAGGACCGGATAATTAATTACTTCTCTATCGCGCAAACAAGCTATGTCTGACATCATAGAAAGGTGTTAATGTGTTAAGTGGAAAATACTTTTAGTAAAAATGATCCTTAAGCAAAACTTGCTTGTTCGGTTAATTGGCAGCATCTCTTCAATTTAGAATAAAGGAGAAAAAGAAATGTAAAATTTCTTAATTTAGCCAAATTAATTGATGTGCCTTAATTTACTTAGGAAAGAGAAACAGTTGATGAATTAACTTTTCTGGAAGTAATATTAATTAGTATTAGTTGGTTATTGGAAAATGGGGTTTATATAAAAGTAAATTATTCGAGAAATCATGGAAAATGTTTTTCCAACCATACATATGAGAAAAATTACAAAACATTCCTCTTGAAATACCAAACAAATGAGTCGAATAGGTTGAAAGAGATATTCATGAGAAATAGTTGTCCGTAAAACGAGATAGAAGTGAACATGAAGGATATGGTAACTTTGATGGTGTCACAAGACAAGCAAAATATGACACTTGTTTAGAAAAATGACGGACTATGCAATTACCGGATTCCAAGTTGAGTAGAAAATAAATTATGCTAGTAATTGAATACAAATACTAACCGACTCCAATACCGAAATTTACATAATATAATATGCTATCGAACTAGAAGGAAAAAGTAGGTATCACAAACACATTAGTAATATCTTAAATACGTTCCAATGCTTTTAATTGTAAGTAAATAGGTGATACCATGCACATATTAAAGTTACGAAAAGGATAGTGTAAAATAGAACATAAATATTAACACATGCAAATATCAGATCAAGAGAGATATTCACAGGATACAGACAATCATAGAGATCGGGAAATCTATAAAGACATTTGGATGTACAAACGTAGTAAAATTACCAGCTAAAATAAAATACAGATTCGATGTCATGAATAAACAACATGTAAGAAGGTATTTACCCACAATATTCAAAGTAACTGTATCAAATGGTAGAAAAGGTATGTTAGATGAATAAGAAATGATATTCAAACTCAATAAGAGATAACATCTTTGAATAGGATAAATCTAAATCTATCACATAATTCCTTTTTGTCTCACATAAATTTTAATGTTAGTTTTTATTTGTAAAACTACCCGGAATTAAACTGTTTTATCTTTCCTGTTTCGTTCTTACATTTGTTCTTATTTTTATTTTTTCTGCCGTCATTCGTTACAGAATATAGGTTTCGCTTATGAAGTATTCTAATAATACATTTTTTCAAGCAAATTTTTGTATATATTCGTCACATATAACTCTCTCTCTGTGTCTATTTACCTCTTTATGAATACTGCATTTTTAATTTAGACATTAAACTATCAAGGAGCTTATTTAGCCTCTTTTCGCATTTCCTTTTAAAGAATAACTTTGACTTTATTAAGGTAGCATAAAATTTTATTTATTGCAATTTTCACAATTTCGTTAATCTATCGCATTTAATATGTGATTACATAGCGAAGTATCGTGTATTGCGCAAAGATGGCGTATCAAAGTGACTGAACTTTAATGCGTCTGGGTGTCTCAAATATATGTATTTTATGATTATATACAAAAACGAGATCAGAGTGCTACAACGGCAATAAGATACATATAAGCTATCTAACGTCGCCACTTATGTTTACATTGATCCCAAAGACCAATATATATTTAGATAATAATGCTTATAAGTGCGTGATCAAAAATGACGTATAAATGCTCAAGTTTATGTATTTCGTGTGTATAGTCGATGAAATTAGTGAACATTTTTAAAATAAAAAAAACGCATGTATTCATACTCGATTGCTTATATATACATATAAAAATATATTTATTAATATATTTAGCATGGCTCTCCTGTAGGCACATTTTAAATTGATTCTTCTTATGGCACTGTACCCTTGCATTTATTGAACTATATTTCAGTGTGACAGATATGTTAATTCGTGGTTATTTAAAAAATAAAGAAAATTTTAACAAACTTTTATTGCTCGGTCAAGGAATACAATTATTCAAATCAAGGTTGCAAGCATGATATGAAAAACAATCCTATTATATATACATTTTCAGTATAAAGTAAGCATCGCATTTAGAAAAGCGATTTACACAGGAAACCGGTTTCATCCATATTAGAAACTCTGCACGTCCTGTACAGATTTTTTTTAAAACAGGGCTCGAACCTGGGTACATCTACTTCAGCATTGTGGTTCAGTGTTTAAAAACATAGACTCCGAAGAAGACGTTCCCATTTTCGAGCCCAGTCCCCGGAAATATCTGGACAGTCCGTCAAGAATTCCAAATAATAATAAAACCAGTCTACTGAATTAATTACCTTTTCTACATTATACACTGCTTAGTCTAAACTGAAAAATGTATTTATGCAATGGGACTGTTGTTTAACTTTTCAAAAACGCTAGCGTGTTTCCTGAGTGGTAGTTATTTCGTCGTTTTCGAGTAATTAATTCGTGCATCTATAGCCTTAGTCAATTACAACCACAATCAATAAGGACCAATAACAAATGCGTGCACGGTACGGACAGTATTAGTTAACTTGACGATCTGTTTTGAATATTTTTTGGCTTTTAATTTTATTTCAAACTGTTCAACATCATAAAATATTTTGTGCGGCCACTCCCAGTTACTGGTGCATAAATCGACGCATACGAGAACACAGGCGTATAAATTGTATGAAAAATTATCAAGATGGCTCTGTATGTGCATTTTATCGAAAGCTTACAGACAGCTTCTTCGAGAACAAAACTCAGAGACACAGACAGATAATTACAGAGGAAATTCAGGCCGACGCGTATAACTTATATTACTCATCAAGCCGTGTAGTCTATGGACTTAACAGATCAACTTGTTTTCGGGTGATGCTAGTATTTGATATTCCTGCCGTATTATCATTCGTAACATATCATTTTTCAGTAGCATGCGTACGGATATAAAATTGAAGACCACCAAAGACCAATAAAAATGTGCATGACTTGGCAATTCTCAGTCCTCTTAGTCCTACGTGGTGTATTCTCGAGGGCGTTTGTCGTCGCAGATGTTTAGTATTGAATATTAGGCTTAGACTGTCAGATGAAGTACGGACTGATAATTGATACTGCAAAAGATACTTAAATAGACCCGATGACATATTTAGTTGTGCCGACCCGTATTCGCACTGACGATCGTGCTAGTTTTTATTAAAGAGCAGTGACTCAATTAAATCCGTTCATAGACTAGTACGAGAAATTTTCCAAAGATTTCCACAGATAATAATATAAAATAAGTTATATTATTCTATTCTCACAACAAGACTACCAACGCGGCATTATATAATAAAAAGGCCCCTAGTCTGTGTCAGACTCAGACATTTAGATAAGAAAAGGTTACGGGCAACAAGGCCATATTTTATCAGACGCATGTGGATAGTATTATTCGTCCTAGGTTAAGCCGTAAACATCACTAACTTAAATGCAAGCAACGAATGATGGTTATTAGATATTATGCGATTATTGCCATGTCATTAACCAAGTGACAATTATTGATTGATATTTGACAAGCAAAGCAAAGTATATAAAGGACAAGGTCGCCCAGCGCAAATGGTTTACAGGGCTCGATCTTAAATCAGCATGTTACCGGATATCTGTAGACAAAGAGAGCGTGGCAAAAACAGGCGTTATTACTTCATTTGCACATGTTCATATGCACTCTAGTCTGCATTGCATACGTCCTACATATTTATGAACGGGGTATTGAAAAGACTTCCGCATACACGTTCCTATGTAGACGAAGCCATAATAGCCTCTGGTGGTGTAGAGCAAAATTTAAAAGAAATAAAAGAGACGCTCGCTTATATCGATCAGTCTGGTCTCATTTTAAATATGGCAAATATGTATAGGTACATAAACAAGTGGAGTTCCTAGAGTGCTCAAACAAATATGGTATTATAAAAAATATAGAAGCCAAGATTTGGGTTATTAAAAAATTCCCGCCACCGGGACTCACTTAACAACACTTTTTTTCGGAATGTGTAATTACTATCGCTCGTTTATCTCCATGATCGTGCAAACACAAGCACGGTTAGCTTGACAACTAAAAGGGCGAAAATCGCCAAAATCTACCTTGTGCATCATTGCAATGCTTCCTATGAACTAATGTAAAAACGCATTAAATCTTTGCTTGCGCTTCATACTAAACTGCATGCTGATCAGCAGAATGTGCCGTTGAGATAATTGACAGATACATCTGACGTGAACAAACGGTCGCTATGGTACAACATACAGGCATAGCACAATAAAGTCAAAGAACTCACATCATTGCGGCGTATATTTCCAGACCGATTGAGTGGTTTCAAGTTTTGTGATGAGGAAATCATTGCATAAAAAATTGAAGAAGAATTGTCTTGCAAACCTTTATTCCTACCAGACTTTCGGCACGAGGTATTTGACTTATATCATAATTTATGTCATCCTAGTTCAAACGGTACTAAAATATTTCCTCAAGAACGTTTTTGATCAACCATCCGACGCGATGTTACCGAATAGGTTAAGCTTGTTGCCCATGCCAACTATTTACAATCTTCAAACATTCACATTTCGAATTAGGCAGTTCCGATCTGACTAACAGTTATTTCAGATTTATTCATATCGACATAATTGCCTTTAACAAAGTAGATATTTTCCGGTGCTGCATGATCATAATTGATCAACGTACATAATGGCTCGAAGTAATATCTCTAAACTGGTTAAATACAATGGGATTGGTGTTTACTTCAAGCACGCAAACTTGATTTAAAGAAGGTAAAGATACTGTCCGAGTATGAAAATCGAAATAATCAAATATATAATAATAGATTAACATAAGCATAAAAACGGTTGACGTGCTTATGAGACTCAACAAAGCACTAAAACAAAATCAGAAATTTAACAAAAATTAATTGCGCGGGTGGTGGTAACAACTCTTTAAATCAAGTTTGCGAGCTTGAAGTGAATACCGATCCAGTTGTATTTAACCAGGCATCGAACAACATAGCAAAACTACCGCCAGCCTCATCGCACTGACGCGTTTCAACCTTCCATGATCGTCATCAGATTACGACGGCAAACTGACTATCGAGGTTCAAAACGCATTGAATATATATGAAAATCAAAGTTAGATATGTGGCTCTCACGTCTAGCAGTCTCGTATACATTGAACTTGACTGGAAATGTCGGTTGCACAATTTATATGCAGTCACGAACATTAATTGTTTGCAGCTTTCGCCACATATACATATATAGACAATTTAATTTAACAATAAAAAAATCAGAAATATTATAATCAAGGTTGCGGTCTTGATATAAGCACCTGACCTATTAATTACTAACATATGTCAGTATAAACTAATTATTGTATAGTGTAGAAAAGGCAATTCACTACACTATACAATTCTTAGTTTATACTGACATATATAAGTAATGAATGGGTGAGGTGCTCATAACAAGACCGCAACCTTGATTATAATAATTGTTGTCACCGCCCACGAAACCAATGTTCGTTTATAAATCAGAAATAGTCTAGATATTACATCCAGAAGGAATATGAAATTAAACAGGTATAGTTGTGTCAGTTCTCAATAGTGATAATAGTACCGAATTTACATAATCTATATTGCTAGCAACAACCATGGTTGGTCTATTTACAACTACAAATGCTGCCCAAACTTAATTAGATGTACGACACGAATTTAAGAGACTTCTTCAAAGTTCAAGTTTTAAGCAATTTTTATTCCTAAATTTCTATTGAAAGCACAGACAAATTTTAGATCAGGTAGATCAAAAGATAGTTGAAACCAAACTAGGCTTCAAGCAAAGATTTTAGAATGAAGGATGCTTGTGTTTATAGTTTCATGTCATCCATCACTCCATAAAATATCCTTCGGACGAGAGATATACAAGGATTATAGAACAACAATTTTTATGCCACCATAAACAATAAAAATTAGAAGTTACATAAAATCTATAATATAATTCCACCAATTGCACTTAAAATAAGACCGTTGCTTAGAGCCGGACGAATAGATGTTCGAGTTGAATTAATAAGCATGCTATAGAATAGTATTATTAGGCAGTCGTAAAGTACAAATAAACCATCGATGATTGCGTGGGCGGTGGTAATAATTCTTTAGATCACGTTTTCGAGCTTAAAGTAAACACCAAAGTGACGGCAAGGTGACTAGCTAGGATCAAACAGCAATGCATATATATGGTAGGAAAAATTAGATATGCGGCTCTCACCATTAGTAGTCACGTATACAATTTACTTGATTGCAAATTTCGCTTGCACAATCTCTATGCACTTACGAAAATTAACATTTTGCAGATTTTGCCACATATATAAATAGATGATGCAATTAAACAATAAATGATTGCGGGAATGGTGGTGCTACTAGCGCTAAATTTATATGTTGCTTTTGTTGTTGTTTTCTAATGCCACATTTTGCGTACACGGGTTATATCTTTGCGCTAACAGTTTCACAATGATCTGATTGATCACAACGTCTATTTCCTTTTTGTCTTCGATCAGGCTGGATTTGTATTCGTCCCGTCCTTCCGAAGACTTTAACATCGTCCATACTAACCAATGGAAATTCGGTTCTATCACATCATTGTTTACTGGCGACGTTTCGGTGCCTACTTTCCAGCAACATCCTTAGGCCACAATAAACAAAACAATAATCAAAATAGCAGATTTAAGCAAATGTGGTAACCTCGTTCCAAAATAGTTCTATTTCTATTTTATTTTATTGATTCACCAATGGTTTTAAACGTACAATTTGTCTCAGTAAATAAACTCAATATATGCATATGTCTAGCGCACATGAAAACCCTCACTCAACTATATATATATATATATATATATATATATATATATATATATATATATATATATATATATATATATATATATATATATCACAACTATTTGCAATTAGCAACCAATACTTACTACCAGTTATAATTGCAGCTATCTCAAATTCCTGGTATACATAATCTCATCTCGTGTGCAGAATGATATAGGGGAGAGAGGAAGTATCGAATATTTTTGTTATAACTGTACTGCTACGATGTCAAGGTAATCAAAGTAAAAAATTAAAAACTGATAAAACAAAAAGCTTGAATGTCAAGTACTGTGTTTTATCTTAAGCCCGTAACTCAAATGTATACAACTGCGTATGAGCTATTGTGCACCTAGTAACAAATTAGTTCAAATATGTCACAGCAAGTTACCTAGATGGAAAGTGAGTGGATGTCAGAGCGACGCTTAGGTCAAAAATAAAGAGAGAAACGAGGAGATAGTATGGACAATTTAAATGTTTTCGAAACAAATAGTAAACACACTGTTAAGTTAAGCAACTCCTAGAAATAATTGCATAAGAATATATGCTCATATACATAAAAAGCATTATACCGATATACATATATATGTAAATATAATAACATGACACACTTATATATATATATATATATATATATATATATATAAGAAAATTGCTATCTATCAACCATGAATATTTCCCTATTATTATAAAATTATTCCGTTATGCACACCTTATATAAATACACAAAATACATATAAATATGTATAAAAACACATATATAAATATTATCTACAGTGTGAATCAAATAGCTCTAAAACTATATATTTTTTTCTTTCTGTTTATTTGATAATTTAATCAAATTATTTATTTATTTTTTCACATTGTATATGAATATATAAAATACATATAAATATGTATAAAAACATATATATAAATATAAGAAACAGTGTGAGTCAAATGTCTTATATATATATATATATATATATATATATATATATATATATATATATATATATATATATATATATATATATATTCATTGTTCCCTTCTTGTGTGCAAAAACAAAAAGAAATTTTATCAGATATAAGAAAATTTTCTTTCTCATGGTCTTCTCAAATATCTACTCATGAACATATCTTTATATATAAATTGGAAAGCAAAACAAGATAGAAATATTTGAACATAGAGAGAGTGTGAAAAATAGAAACCAATCAAATTGCGTGCGTCACATCCAGTTCAAGCTCAATGCTTGTACGTGCTTCTTCTGCTTACATAAATCCGGCTGCAATTTGTTTATCCATAAGGCTTCGTATGTGGCTAGCTCCCTTTTGTTTTTGCATTTAGTAATTACTTTGAATGCTACGTCTGGAGAACATACGTGCGATGTTTCGATGATGTGTTGCGCAATAGCAGACGTGTATTCACCATTTGATTTAAAACAGGCGTTCAAGTTGCAATGTTCCCTCATTCGAGTAATTAACCGTCTGGTCGATCGGCCTACGTTCCATTTTAATGGAAACATCTACAAACAGACTGATGGTGTCGCAATGGGAAGCCCCTTATCTCCAGTGTTGGCTGAGATTTTTCTAGGGCACCTAGAAAATACATCATTAAAGAGTGACATAAGTAAATGTGCTCAATATATACGGTACGTGGATGATATATTTCTTGTACTTAAAAACAGGTCGCAATCACGAACATTGCTTCAAACTTTCAACAAAGCACATAAGAATATCGGTTTCACGTCAGAGCACGAGAAAGATGACTGTCTGCCTTTCCTAGATGTACTATTAAAGAAAGAAACTAATGGTAAATTAAACAGAACAATTTACTATAAACCAACATGGTCTGCATAGTATTTGCATTACAGCAGTTTTGTACCATTTCAATATAAATTATCAACAGTTCGTGGTTGCTTTTCAAGAATTGACAGGTTGGTTAGTCAAGATTCTAGAGAAAATGAATATAATAAAGCAATTAACGATTTAATGTCTAATGGCTATCCCAGACAATTAATTGAATCAATTATTAAAAGGGGAGTTAACCAGAAACAGACGTATTATGGGCCAGAAAAGAAAACAGTCTACCTAAACATCCCATTTAAGGGGGATGCAGTTTCCTGAATGGCACAAAAGAAAGTTGAAGCAGCATTGACACGCACATTTAATGCAGCCAAACTACGAGTGTTATTTAGGGTAACACACTTGCCTTTACCAGCAATCAAAGAGAAACAGCCGTTAATGTTGATATCAAATATTATTTATCAATATACATGCG
>JAQBSW010003650.1:0-17500 GCA_029291075.1 Eudiplozoon nipponicum
CTATTTTCCTTACGCGCCAACTCAACTAAATTACAATATCTGATACGTTGTGCAAAAAAATGACTGAACTAGAATTTATACAAGAATAGAAGATTATTAGTATTATCAATATTGGTTTTATCATCATTGATTATTATTTTGTAATTCTGTTCAATAGTAGAAGTAGAAGGCTGCGCAATTTCTATGCAGTAAGGATTATAATTCATAAATTATTATAACAATAGATTTCGTGGGTGTAAATAACAATTTTCTAAACACAATTTACCAGCTTGTGGTAGATATGATGTCTGCATAAATATTGTGCAGCTAAAATTTTCAGTCAAGTACAATACATGCGGGACTACTAGGGATGAGATCATAATGTCTAATTGTACATGCCTAATATACACATGGCGGTTTGATCATCGTCAGTCAGTTTTACATCGTGTTCTGTTAAAGTCAATGAATGACCGATAAGCTTCAGCATGTCCGACTAACTGCAGCTTTTAAAAGATGTATTATTTTGTTTCTCAGTGCTGTCCTTTTCGTTTCGGATTTGACCGCATTTTTCTTGTGCGGGACAATTGTTAGCACTCATAGGTCGGCAAAATCTTGAACCTTTTATCTTTTCAGATGATGTAATTTTTGGCCTCAGTTGATGGGTTCTCACTTGTCCCTTCTCCTTTAAGCCTTCAATTAGCTGATTGTCTGAAAGCGCTTTAGGATCAAGATCCGCCATTGATCTTTTACAAATATTTCGAGACGTTATTTCCAGTCTCATCTTCAGGGTTGACACAATACGCACAGGAGTAAAACATTTGCACAAGTTGTGTTTTACTCCTGTGCATTGTGTCAACCTGAAGATGAGACTGGAAATAACGTCTCGAAATAGGTGAAAGATCAATGGTACCTTGATCCTAAAGCGCTTTCAGAATCTAATCGAAAAAGCTTAAAGAAGACAAGTGAGAACCCATGAATACATCATCTGAAAAGATAAAAGGTTCAAGATTTTGCCGACCTATGAGTGCTAACAATTGTAACTGCAGCTTTGTTATATAGCGTGATTAACCAAATATAATGTTTTTAGTGCTTAGCTCATGTTCCCATCCGTTATGTGCTAAATTATTGCAGAAATTTTAGTCAATATGTCACGTTTAATTGATTTTGTCTCGTAAACTTTGTTGATTAGACATGCTTTTGAAATAAATTTATGTTTCAACAAATAGATTATATCTCCATTTATCTTGCAAATACGCAAAATGGCATTGCTTAGAGTTTAATATATATTTAATTAAGTTTCGTACTAAAAAGATACTTTGAAAAGGTAGTGAAAGTAACTGCGTTGAGTGAGTATGTTTTGTGATAATGATAATGGTTTGAACAGGCAATTGTGTATTATGTGTTGCGCACATAATAAAAAATTAGCTCAAATAGGACCAGAAGAATAAACTAAATTCAGCATGAAGGAAAGATATAATTCCACCTGAACATTCAGTTCGTGCTTACTAGTGACACATCAATAGGAGCAGGTGAAATGCCCTATATTCACAATAAATTTGGTAAATGATTGTGGGATAGGCAGACGGTACGAACTTTTATAATCAAGCAGATGTATGGGTAACTTCGTATAAAGCCTTCGACAATGCGACTTCATAGCCAATTTAAAAAAAAAATGTAACGACCCTGTAAAGGGGCCAAAACTATGGTTGCCGTTTTTGTTCATGCTATGGAATGGTAAACAATGGATTTCAAGATATGTCCAATTTCACCAAAATTAAGACTTGAAACCATATCTGAACACTCTATATTCCGAGCCTGTAAAGGATATCAATATTATGGTTGTTGAGTCGGTGCCTGATACCATCACTGTGGTTCCCGAATGGATACATTGTACAAATACTGTAGTTGTCGAGTCGGTACATGGTACAAAAACAATGGATTTCAAGATATGCTTAGTTTCACCAAAATTGAGAATTACAAATACTTTTGAACGCATGTTATTGCAGCAACTTCATACACTCTGGCCTTGATCGATATCCATTATCACTTTGCGCGGTAATCATAACATCATTCAATTAAATATATAACAAATATATACTGTATATGTAAGAGAAATAATATATTACGAGTTGCGCTACAACTAATACACAATTGTAAATAAAATTGTTCTTTGCTTCTATAATTTAATACCTTGCTAATAAAGAATCCTAAGGAGATGTCCGTCTATTTTAGGTTATTCAAGAAATTTGTATATGTTACGGAATCATCGGGCAACGGATAAGAGATCACCACTATTATTTATTATCTGAAATATGAATAAACGCAACAATTTTTTTTATTAATAATGATAATTATATTTGGAGAAAAATATTGAACTGTTTGAGTGTTTAATTTTTTTTATTTATGAATATTTGACTAGGATATTAATAAATATATTTGCTTAACAGTGCCACGTAATATTAATCGATTTTCTAAAATTTCCATGGACAAAACAGTTAAGCCATTTATTGTAGAAAAATATTAGACAAGATATTTCATATTGTAGCCATTTTATAATGAAAGTGTCTTCTTTTTTACTGACGTACGCAAGAGAGTCAATCAATAGACAGAATTATTTGATGCTTTTCACTAACAAACGCACAGTAATAAATAACTCGTTTATCGTCAGTTAAATGTACTTTCTACAATTTTTTACATTGGTAAAACAATACCTCTAACGCACTCGAAAATAAATAAATCTATCAGTATATAAATGAATAAATAAAAATATTTAAATAAATAATATATGCCAAAGTATTTATTGCCATATATAGTAAAAATTCATTATTTATTTAGTAGGAATAAAATACACGCTTTAAATAGATGAAAGTAAATATATTCGTAAATATATTCATTAATTTATTTGTAAAACCATGTATATTAAGCGTGCAATTTAAGCTTACTTGTAGCTTAGCCTAACCAAAGTACCTGAACCTGATCTAATTAAAAATATTGACAATTATATTTAATTATATCTGCTCAATAAGAGTGTTTTTCATATTAAACTAATATATATCAAAACAAGAGAGAGCTAAAAATTTCAAATGCACTTTTTAAAATTTGTTTCATTGCGTTAATATTATTGTAACTTTAATTGATGTTCTTTTATACGTGCATTACTGGGGCTACTCTGAAGTCAATTTATATTGTTCGTTAAGTTAAGTTAGCTACTAAAGTTGGTCAGTGTTTAGTTATGCTTGCGTTTCTTGGTTTGGTCTGTGTTTATGTGTACAGATATGATTTGGTGCTTGCTTATTCTTTCTAAGATTAATTTGAAGTTCTATTTTGAAACTATATTTGACCTTATGCATCACGTTCAGTCATTCTTCAGCTTTTGTCAGTCGGTTAAGTTATTCATTGAAGCCACAACGTCTCAACACCATTATTTGAAACGTCATACAGAAGCATTGATTGATCGGGTGATTGCAGGAAGATTGTTCTTAGGTAACACTTAAACTTGACGCTTAATTATGTAAATTTCGATGCAGCTTGTGTTTCCATATAATATATAGAAATCAAATATATTACTTTAGTGAAAGGTGCTTCTGCCTGAAAAACATATTTTGGAAAGTTTAAACATTGGATTTTTCTGCTAAATGTTTTTTACTATCGTGTTAAAGTGTAAAGAAAATCTTTTGATGTGTGTTACACATACATAAGGAATAATTGCTTTTAATCTAGTGAACATATATTCTTCAAACGATATTGAATGTGATGTGTTAATTCGTGGTTTGTTTATGCTCTTTTAAATGTTAATACTTTTTAAATTAATCGACGTTACAACAAACATCATTCTAAAAAAACTTATCAATTTAAGATTACTATATTTTTTTGACATCCATCTTCTAGGTTTTGAATCATTGCAGAAAAACTACATTTCTAACAAAGTATAAATGCAAATAAACAATCAATGATTGTGCGGGTGGTGGTAACAATACTTTAAATCCCGTTTGCTAGCTTGAAGTAAACACCAATCCTATTGTATTTAACGAGTCGTCGAACAACATACCAAAACTACCGCCAGCCGCAACGCACTGACGCGTTTCGATCCTCTATGGTCATCATCAGATTAAGACAGCAACTTGACTAGCGAGGATCAAACTGCAATGCAACTGATATGCAACTCTAACCTCTAGTAGTTTCGCATATGTTTTACTTGACTGGAAATGTGAGCTGCAAAGTGTCTATGATGTTAAATACAATGAGATTTGTGTTTGATTCAAGCTCGTAAACTTGATTTAAAGAATAGTATAAATGTTATGGAATGTCATATTTTCATTTGATTACTTGGCTAAAATATTTGCTACAAAGTATTGTATGCCAATTATTATGCTACAGAGAAAATTTTTATTTAGCTATTTATTTATAAAATACATTAGAAGTTTCATGAAGGGATTACTTTTGGTGAAATCTTAGAAATCGAAATGCGCATTATTTCTTAGTTATTTAAATGCAAAGAATGGTTAGAACTATAATTGGAAAGAGTTGTCAGTAACAAAGGAGATATATTCAAGCATATTTTGGACAAAATACAGCTTGTGAATGGAATAACGTTTCCGTTATAATTGACTATTGAATGGAAAAATTTATACGATCTACAAAATGGATCATTGAGATTTTAAAGCAACAGGTATTAATTACATGTGAATCTCCGAAGCTGCTAACTGTGCCATAAATTGGTCGAATATGAATAAATATAAGCAATTTGAACATAAACTAAATTGGATTTGCGGATTGTGTCTTTTCGTGTTTGTATACATCTGCATGTGCGGTTTCTTCTTTTTATGTTACTGCATAATTCTTTCTAACACCTTTTTCTTAAATGGGGTAAGCTAATGCTACAATGCGATACAGACATTTAACAATTAGTTTGTGTTAAATGCAATAAGGCATCTTTCAATTTTTATCCGTAGATATTTATAAGAGGCCTTCGTAAAAGTTCAACTTTTCGTTATATAAGCTTCTTCCATTGTGAGTTCTTGAGACTTATTTAAATGGCGTAAACGTGGTAAAACATAGGCATTTATTCAACTAATGGATTTTGACAGAATAATTATTTTTAACGTTCAACGACTCTTACGTAGGTTCAGACCATTCAATGTATGCACGCAATCGCAATTAAACTATTAGTCAATTATATTAGGAAAAAATATTATAACATGATATTGTCATTCCTATTTTTGTCGGAATAAAATAAATATTTCATAAAAAACAGATACGATTTAACAATTAAACTGGTTTCATCAAAATCGGACACCAATCAAGTACTTTCTCGAATTGCTTCGGTTGTGGATCGAACCAGAGCATACATACTTCGGGGTCTTGCAACTTATTCACTGCGCCACTCAAGCTGCACTCTACATGTATTTTTCAATTATTTGCTAACATTTTGTCATATGTTCCTTCAGGTGGATCCGTTTTGGTATTGCTATCGACATGAAATTTAAACTAGCCATTTCGAATCTGTATTTAAAAAACAGACGCCTGGCACCCGAGGAAGTGACATGGAATTGATACATTATAGAAGGTCGAAGGTGATGCAGATTTTGCACAAACCTAAGGAAAACCTGACCAAAAACATAAGTTTATACTGAAAAAAAAATTATGTAAATGAAAACACGCTAAATAATTTCCAGCATAATTAAACAGTAATTGATTGCACGGGTGATGGTAACAATTCTTTAAATCAAATTTGCGAGCCTGAAGTAAACACCAATTCCATTGTATTTAACCAGTCGTAAAACAACATAACAATACTACCGCTAATGGCACGCACTGACATGTTTTGACCTTCCATGATCATAATCTGACTAGCAACGATCAAATCGCATTGCATATATATGGAACTCAACATTATATATGCTTGTCTCAGCTCTAGTACTCTTGCATAAATTGTACTTAAGTGGAAATGTGAATTGACGGTAAATGTCAATTTCCGTTAGGTTTTTTGGATATTTCCCAATTTATTCTGAGAGCTAGCATAAAAAAATGTTACTAATTTCAACTGACATTCATTCTTGGTTTTTAGTTAATTAAGTGAATGAGAACAAGTGTAATTTTCAGTTTTATCTGTATATATTTGCAGAAATCTACGATATTTAGTTAATTGCATGTTGATTTTTGAGTGTGTAATATTGTGTGCCTGTGTGCGAGAAGAGTTCATTCTTGGTGCATAAAAGATATGATGTTTGATATCTGGTAATTTTTGTACCGATGGGTTGTATGGCGATTAAATCGTATCTCTAAGGAAAATTTTTTTAATGCAAAAGTTAGCGTGACGTTCGGCACACGAGATCCATGAGCATGAATGCAAGTTATTATTTGCTAATTCTCTCCAAATTGATCTTATTTTACAAAATTACATGTATGTGTAGTAGGATATATAATTGGCATAGGAAAAAGAAAATTATCGTCAAAATTCTCAAACATTTATTAAAGAATGTCATTTTAAAATGTTTCACACCGTCATGAAACTCCGCCAATTTGTGGCATATATATGGAATGGTGCACATATCTAATTCATCAAATTTCTCAGTTGTGCACAAATCTAAGTTGAATAATTTGTTGTATACGTACGAAGCCCTTTTGAACAAACAAAAAGCATTCAGCATAAACATTTAGAAGTACCTCCAACATGATGTTGCATTAGACTGGCCATGAATCACACAAGCCAAACATAATATTCTTGTATCTAGGCAAACGTTAAAACGCATAAAACTCGCATCAAAATACGTTTAAAAGTACTGGCATCTTACTGAAGCTAATTATTATGTAACGATTTATTAAAAGTTACACTGTTTGTATAACCTAAACACAGTTTAATGACAGAAATTGAAATACATCTACTAGGTCAACTTTACACCTTTTTACGGAAATTCTTCATTAGTATCCAAGATTTTGCTATCAAGTATCCAACCTTCGTGTACTCGGTGTGGATTCTGTTTTATTATGCTAGTTTGGAATATGGCGTTTAGGAAGTCTATTTGGAATAATATATTTATTTCTGTGCAGCTACAGTATGATCTTAGAATTTTAAGCTGCAGTTCGGTCCAGCAGCATTGAGGACGAGCAGCAGGGCTCGGCACCATATAAAATATTATGTTTGTCCTAGTAAACAAATTGCGTTTTAAAAATCACATAATTACTCGTTTCTGAAAGCATCAGCAGCGACTATATATATATATATATATATATATATATATATCTCTAATTAGGAAGAAAAAACATTAATAACAAAGTGGATAATGGCCATTTATTTCGAGAATACTAAACTTTGCTCTACAATCTTTCATTCATAAGCATTCTGGGTTTTCATTTGAATATGTGGGTGGCAACAAATATGACTCGGTTTTCTATTTCTTGATTTTGATGATTGATAAGTGTGCATGCGTTTGTGTCTGTGTGTGTGCCTGTTTGCATGCAAAGGTCCTTCTCACTGTATTACAAAGTGATGTCTCAGATCTGGTCATTATTGTATTAATTGCTTGAGAATTAACCATCTGTTCGAATTGTTCGCTGTTACGTGTACGCGTGCTATTTTTCCGAGTGTAGTCTTTGGTTTCACCTTTTTGCCCAAATTTGTGTACTCTACTTGGTTACAGCGCAACTGCAGATTGCAGTATTGAACGCTCACATATTTGAATGAAAACCCAGAATGTATTTAAATGAAAGATTGTAAAGGAAGTCTAGTATTCTCAGAAAAAAACGGCCATTATCCACTTTGTTATTAATTTTTTTCTTCCTAACTAGAAATATACTGTGTAATATTCGAAGGCAATGGATATATATATATATATATATATATATATATATATATATATATATATATATATATATATATATTGATTTAAGAATCTAATAAGCAGGATTTTGATAATGCATTATATTGTCAATATAAACTCAATATTGCATCAGGTAACAAAGGCAATTCATCCAGTAGACGGGGGTTGTACTTATTGGGAACTCTTCAAGTACTGTCCAGGGTTTTAAGCGCAGAATACGAACCTGGGCACATTTGCTCAGGAATCTTGAGCTTTATCTACTGATTTATTCGTGCCGTATACTAAACGTAATTTGAAGCCAGGTTCCAACATATATTTTCTGATTTGTCTTTTCTTCAAGTCGAAGCCATTTCGAATCTCTTAATATCTTGAGTTCTAATTAACGACCCCCATACCTTTAAATGTACAACAGACACCATGCCACTTGGTTAAATTATATTTTTTGTAAGTATAAACTCAATATTGTATAATTTAGCAAAAACAATTCATCATCAAGGATAAGTTGGCATATGATTTTAAATTACGTATTGTATGTGGCAGAGGCAACACAGTTGATAGTATCAAAGTCTCCGAAACAGATATGTCCAGGTTCGTATCCCGTCCGCGGCAAATTCTGGACAGTACTTGAAAAGATGAAACTTGTCTGCTGGACGAAATGCCTATGATATCTGATGCAATATTGAGTTTATACTAATATTCATATATATATATACATATATATATATATATATACTCTCTCCTATATATATATATATATATATATACCACCCACATAATCATACGAAAACCCTGGAAGTATATAAATGAAAGTGAAGTTTATTAATTTCTAAATAAATAGCCATTAACCCCTTTGTTATTAATGTATTTTTTCTTCCTAATAAGAAATATACTGTGCAATATTCGAAGGCAATGGACAATAAATTTTATATATATATATATATATATATATATATATATATATATATATATATGGACTCGGAAAAATAATTAAATTGGTAAATAACTGAAATGTGCATGCACCACACTGCTTCTTTGATATAATTTATCATTTGCAACATTGGTTACCAAATGCCACAACTCAAAATCAAATCCATGACATTACTGACGACTGAAGATGAGCACCCGTAGATGGTGTAGCCGGTCTAGTAGTTGAATTTCCTTTTCTGTCTAATACTGTTTAATATAAACCTACGACTAATATATATCAGCTAATCATGCTACAGTTATTTATTTTAATATTAAAACCTCAGTTGGCACGAAGTTAATTTTATACTGAAAGATTTGAGATGAGTAGATGGAATCTTCAGATGAAAGCTGTCAAAAATAGGATCCATTTGTAGGAGAGTCTGACTATCAAGACATAAATTTTAATAAACCTGAAAATTGCATGTAACATGCATTTGCGGTATCATAAAGATTTAATTGCAAGACTGTGGCACGAATGTCTTAGTTACAAATTCCGGCCACGGCAAGTTAGCACATAATGTTGAGTGGCAAATATTGTAGGAATTCGACATAGTTAAAGAAATGAATTTTTTATTTAATACAATGTTTATTTTACAGCCATAACAACTACAATTAATTCACGCCAATTTTTTATGAGTCAATATTTATTCGCGAAGTCGCATGGCCTATGTTTTCTAATAAAAGATTTTGGATGGTCAGTTGGAATGTTATGTCGAAAGCGATGGTGAAGTAAATCCACCTGAAAAATTGTCTGACCAAATATATAAGCTGATACATAACTGAAAATTGCGTTCAGTTTGCGGCTTCTGTGGCCTAAGAGATGAGTTGAGAACCGTTGATTGATATGACGGCCGTGGAAATTCTGGCGACTACTTATGGCCAACTAATAAGAGTGAAACTGGTCTAATTGATGAACTACATTTATCAATTTATGCGTTGTTTATATATATATATATATATATATATATATACATTAAATATATACTTATGAACAAGAACGAAAACACACATTGAATAGGTGAGAGCAAACTTATTTTTGATTATTTCTGTTAATATCTTGAAACAAATATTTCGCTTAAATTCGAAATACACAAAAACTTCAATAAAAAATTGTCAACACATGGTTCTTTAAATGATGAAAATCAAAGTTCGTTAAGTTTCTATTTTATATTTCAAACGTGCAACTTTTTGGGTTTTTTATGACGAGTTATTAAATGTGTATGCTTGTGTCACTTGTTTTCTTTATGTATAACACCTATTCATTCGTTTAGTGCCAGACTGTTGCATATTTGTGCGTATCATGTCGTCCGTTTGAGGAAAGTTTTCATATTTGTTTATCGTGCATATGCTTTTTGCTTGTTTGCTTATTTTGGTTCTTTATTTACCGGATGTGCGTGTTTTTGCTAGTTGTATGGCTTCATTTTTTTCCAAGCTCGTAGTATTTTTTGCTTCGCTACACATGTGTTCCTTGCTTGGCCTCCTGACCATGTGACATTTTGTCTTTTCTCTTGTTGCTAATGTTACATTTTGCGGCATTTGTACAGATCGAGTGTCCTTTTTTGCTGAATATTCATGCCGCTTGTCCTTATTCGCGGCCAGCCAATTGTTGTGCTGTGGTGACGAAACTTTTGAACATTCAGTAACGAGTTTTTCAGTCTGATGCGCAATGCATAATAATTATTTAAGAATTTTCTGTTTTCGTTTTGCGAATCATTAATAAATTAGCTTTGCTCACTTGGCGCACTGTTTTTATTATAAAATCAGTAAATGCTGAATTGGTGTATTGTGCCACTCCTCTCTGGATAATCTCTTGGGACATGTGTTGATGGACTGTATAGATTATCTGCTTAATCGTTCTACTCAAGTATGCACTACCGAACATACATTTAATGTTGTAAACATAAGAGATTTGATATTTAGCGTTCAAAAACATTCCTCTGCGTGTATTGCATGTGATGATTACCTTGACTCTTGAATAGTTGGATCTCGTGGTTTGGTTTATTCTTCTAGTCTTCATGGAGAATGAAAAATCTCTTTGGATAGTTAGGATTTGTGTTATGCGAACAGGGCGAGATATGTTAATATCAATGAATTTATCCGGATAACTTCTTATTTGGAAGATCTTAAAATGTTCTAACTCTTCATCGACGATATTCTTGGAGCATTTCATCCTCATTCGGTAGGCTATGTTATTTACTAGGTGCCTTTTGTAAAAGTTTGGGGCTACTGTTCTAATAAATGAAGTGTACCATGCATGGTGATTTCCTATATGTCTAAATTGTCTGGTTGCTATCGTTATCTCAAAACGGTTGAATGTCGAGAGTAAATTTGATATTTATTTCGACTTTATTGGCTTGTGATACGAGTTTTCTAGGTTCTCCAGCTTTTAAACTAAACGACAGTGGTCTGTCTACACATTTTCTATATAAGATACCTTACCCAATTATATTTTGTAGGCCGGATTTTTAGACACTTCAAGTATACATCCACTAGAAATGGTGCTATACAACTTCTCGTGGCAACACAAATGAACTGACTGAAGTACTCACATATAAATAGATTTTGTGGGCTTTCTATTCAGGCCAATATAAGTTCTTCTATGTTCTTCAAATATATCAGAAAATCCGGATAATCAATTTACTTTAGTCATGGTGAATCCTCATTGTGTATGCTAATTAAATGTTTGTAAACAGTGACTTTACATCCTTTGTGACTGCTGTTTCATTGACGATGTTCTTATACTTAAAAGTTCATCTAGGTGTCCCTTTTTGAGAATTTGATTTCTAATGAAACTCTTTCAATATTTTTCCGCTGCGCTCATTATTTCTGCTTTGAACCCTTTTGCTCTAAATTCATCTTGTTTGATTCCTTTTTTAGGTAATTGCAGAATTTTTCAACCGAATCCTGTGTATTTATGATAGCACGACTACTCGGAAATCGTTTTAGATCACAGAAATATTCTCTAACTAAGAGTGTGTCCTTTTGATGCTTTGAACGAATCACAACTGTATTTATGAAGCTAAAGCTTTCTGGATTGGTCAGAAATTTGTTTCGCGTAATTTTCATAAAGTCGTCTGTGAACACATCCAGATCTTCGTTGTTAAGTGCCATCATTCTTTGTCCAAGCGGTTGCATTTACCTCTCTTTAAACTGTTTTCATCAATCGCATTTATCAGAATCCGTTTTGTTATCTAGTTGGTAGGCTTTTGACTGTTTGAAGACATTTCGTCACGAGACTCTTAGGCACAACATATGATAATAGGCACAGCTTAAAAAAATTATTTCGTTCTAACAGTTTTGCACGACCACCATTAGCTGCGATTAATACGCTTAATACTTTCCATGAAGGAGACTGACCACGTTTTTTAATAATTATATATATATATATATATATATATATATATATATATTCTTTATTATGTCCATTACCTTCAAATATTATACAGTATATTTCGAATAAGAAAAATACACATTAATAACAAAGTGGATAATAGCCCAATTATTTTGAGAATACTAAACTATAGCATAATCTGTTATTTGTATCTGACTCTGTTTTTACTTTTATTTATTTCTTGTTTGGGCTGATTAGTAAAGATGTGTATGCACGTTTTGTCTGCAATGATGTATGTTGCCACCATTTTGCTTGTAAAGGTCTTTCTAGCTGTATTGCAAAGTGATGTCTGAGATCTTGTCATTCTCGTATTGATGGCTTGAAAGTTAACCAAATTTTCGCATTGGTGGCTTTTACGTGTACGAATATTATTTTTCCGAGTGTAGTCTTTCGTTTCCCCTTGTTCCGTATTTTCGTTTTCTTCACTTGGTAACATCGCAAGTGCGGATTGCAGTGTTGAACGCTCATATTGTTTATAAATTTACGTCTCCATATGTGCAGCTGCTTTTTCCCCTTCAGTTTGTTGCCAATCTGATCGAATATTTCTTGATTCTGGTCGAGGAGGTGCTTGCTCTTGCCTGGATGCTAGTAAATTGTTGGATTGTGTGAATCGTGGCCAGTTGATTAGAATATCATTCTGATGTAACCTTTGAATATTTAGGCCAGATATTTGTTGTTTTGTATAAAGGGCTTCATTAATAAATAATAATTTTTCTGATTTTTGTTTATGTAGAATTGTGAAATTGGTCGAATTGACTGGGTGCCCCGTTGCCAATATATGATCGGAAATAGCTGATTTTCCTGATGGTGCCAAGCCTTTGTTAATCAATTTTTGTGGCAAATGTTGCTGGATTCTGATTATCAATTGCTTCTTCGTACGTCTGATATATGTGCTACCTCACATACATGAGAATTTGTAGACTATGAATAATTTGGAGAGAATTGGCAATTTATCTTTGGCATCCAACCTCATGATTCTCTGTGTACTAAATGTCATATTAACTTTAACACTGGGAAAGTTCTCCTTAGTTATTCTATGTAGCCGCCGTGCATTTATTGCGGTCGGTATCCACTCTAGTGCGAATCTTCCGTAGTCTGATGTTGACACCAGTGAACCGATCTGGGTAGTTTTTCATTAGCAAAATTTCTCTCAGGTAGCCTAGTTCTTCCTCGATCTTGTGTTCAGAGCAGATCTTCCTGATTCTGTTTGCTACGTTGTTAACTAAGCTTCTTTTGTGGGATTTTGGCACACTGCTGCCCTAATGAATGTATTGCCCGATGAAAGTGGATTTTCTATGTATGGCCAGTGTCAAATCCTTATTTTCTTCTCGAGGGATTTTGATGTCAAGGAAGGGAAAACTATTGTATTTCTCTTTCTCGAGAATGAATTTGATGTCTGAATCGGCTCCATTGGCTTATTTAAGGATGTTGGTTGGGTCTGCTGCTTCTGGGATGAACAAAAATATATCATATACATACCTTTTGCAGAGTGCGCACTGGTCAATAATACATTTTAGGCTCGTTTTTTCAAGATGATACACGTATACATCTGCCAGGAGGGGTGCAATGCAGCTTCCCATAGCTACACTAGTAGTCTGACGGTAGTATTCCCCTTCAAATATAAATGTACGTTTTTAGTACATGCTATTATGAGGTCTTTGACGTCATTGGTGTCTACAGGAAAATCGAAAAACTCATTTTTAATCAGGTCACAAAATATCGTCGATGCCTTATCCAGTGGAATGTTTGTCAATAACGATGAGACGTTACGCGAGACCATTTTATTCTGTAGAATGTTTTCCCTTTCAGTTCATTTGCTAGCTGGAAGGAGTCCTTGTTAGTCTTTGCGTTTATAATGTTTCGTATTGGTTGAAGTATTTTGCAGAGAAACTTAATTGGTTTAAGTTGTAGTGCGTTGATCATTGACATAATGCGCCGCATCGGAGGAGCTCCTCAGGCTGTTAAAGCTTTATGGGATTTTAGTTTGTCGTACAATCTTGCGGTGTTTGTTCAAACGGGTTTTGCCTTTTGGATGTCTACTATGAGTTTTGATCTAATATCGGAATAAGCCATCGATGATAAAACGTCTTTTCCATCTTTTTCAGAATTGCATTTATTCTTGATTCGATATTTTTTTATTCATCTTTCTGTTTGATGTCTTGTTTGAATTTAGATTGGTCATTTATAATCTCGTTTATGGACCTTCTATAAACGTTGGCTTCAAGTACAACAACTCCTGATCCTTTGTCGGGTCTGGCAAGTCGTATAGATTTGTCTCGTTGCAGTTTTCGGAGTTCGTCCATGTGCTCTTTTGTGATGATTTGGCTGCCTTTGACTTCTTTCTTGTATTGTTCTAGCGCTAACTATCTTAGCTTTCAGTCCTTATCCACAGAATGTCTGTGGGGAGGTGTCTTTTGTTAAGTCATTGTAGAAAGTTTCCGATCCAGCTTGAATGTCAATAATTTCGCGTTCAATTAGGTTACTCTTGATTATGCAGAATTTTGCTTCTAAGGAGAGTAATTCTTTCCGGTTTTTTGACAAGTTCAATTTTAAATAATCGTGAATAAATGCGTCTGGATTTTTAGGAAATTTCGATTGCGTAGCAAAATTTTTCCAGGTCCCTTGTGAGGTCCTTAATTTCTTTGTCAGCTGTTATTTTCATCAACGTTTCTATTTCGGTTGTAAAAGCAGTGTATTCGCTGTCGTTCAGTCTTGCAAGTTGGCAACCATTGATTGAATGATTCTCTCAGCATCATGCCGTATATAATGTATATAAATGAAAGATTTTAAAGTGAAGTTTAGTATTCTCGAAATAAATAGCCATTGTCCACTTTGTTGTTGATGTGGTTTTTTTTCCTAATTAGAATATATATATATATATATATATATATATATATATATATATATTACTAATCATAATACTTCTATGTAAAAACTACTGTGGTTGGAGCAGAGAGAATAGTATATTCTCTCGTGGATAGTATTAATTATGTAACAAAGCTCATTTACATCAATATCTACGGCAAAATGTCTAGACGTGTCTACTTTGCTCTGATAATCGCAATTATATTTTTATCATTTCTATAGTTGCATGGAAAAAGTAGAGAGAGTAAGCGAGTGTGTGAGATAATAATGACCATGAGATGAGCCACTGATTTCAATTTAAAATGCATGACCCAACTGACGAGTTAAATTTTTATTTATTCATTTTTCATTCTAAACCATGCTCGTACTAATTTCCCTATTTATATAAAAATGTATGCACAAAAAATTATCAGTTTAAATAACTGTATTTTTTGTCAAATTTCTTAAAATAGTTAAGCTCATAATCCTCTGAATTTCAAAGCCACCTTTATAAATATGCCGTCAATGAGTCATGAGGCAGTTCCGAACCTGTTCGACAAAATCAAAAGTGTTACCGTTGATGGTCAAGGCAGTAGAAATCCTTCTCGTCTAGATACTAATGTGCCCTTTCGTAGTGCCTCTGTTGTATTACGAAAAGGTGCAAATAAGCAGGTGGCGTTAGATGGATCTGAACCGAGTAACGCACTACAAGCTACTGGCTCGGCCTTGAAGCCTACCAAAGAATCACAGCAACTGACCAATCTGTTACCGGAATTGAAACAGGACCAAACAACGTGTAAGTTGAATATTAAGGCCATAAAACGAGTAGACCATTACATCTTATGTATTTCAGCTGAACATGCATTCAAACTGCTATTCATCTATAGTTCACGTTTTCCGCAAATTATTTTCCAATACAAAATAAACTATTTTATGTTAGAATACTTAGTTTTACCTTCTGATTTCTTCGCGGTAAATAAGCAAATATTTACACTTTTTATCGCTAGAAGCACTAAGTGCACCAAATGTTGGAATTATTGGCACGATGGTGTGGCGTAACTCATGATAAGAATTCATATAATTCAGAAAATAAAATTTGGATGGTAGTAGTACAACAAACAATATTTATTTCAGACGTCGTGCTATTTTAAAGAAATTTAGTTATTTAATAATGTTTCAGAAAAAATCTAGGTGCTATTTTGCTATTTAGAATAAATGAGCTGTAGTGATAAGAAGAGCTATAAGAAAAGTTTTCGTTGAAAATTTATTAATATCTGATTTTATTTCGGGCCAGGAGAATACACAAAAACTAGTATAAGTAATACCTTTTAACGCATTAATACAGGTGTTTTGCACTTGCTTGCTATTTATCCCTCTGAGTCATCATTACGACGCAATCCCTCCAACTGTTCTACATAAAAATCAGATCTAATTTCAAATTATGTGAAAATGTTTAATAATTAGATAAATATATGTAGAGGTTTGCTCGCATAACGCATGTTTACTAAGTAAAACAATTTCAGACAATAATTTTTATTTATTATTTTTCCTGATAATGTGATGCTACCTCATCTAATGCTTTAATGCCTTTGCTAGTTTAATCTCATGTTCCGCCTTAGTCATTAATAGTTATGTACTTTTTGTTACGGAGAGCATTTATTTATTTAATTGTGTTGTCGATTTTGCGCACCTAGTAAAAAAATAGTTCAAATATGACCGAAATGATAAACCAAAGACAGCATGAGCTGAACTTAGAATTCCATGTGCACTGTCGTTTCGTACTTACTGGCGAATCATCATTAGGAGCCGGTATTCCACCATTTGACACCTACATATTTGGCCAAGGAATTTGGGACAATTTCATTCCACAGTCTCCTATACGATTGTGTATAATAGCATTAGTTTGATTAACTTCATATAAAGTCTTCGACGGTGCGAATTCAAAGACAACCTTTTAGAAATCATATATATCCAGCCAGTAAAATCTACGAACATTGTGTTTGCCGAGTCTGTACATAGTTCCAACACTATGGTTGCGAGTTGGTGCTTGGTACAGAACAATGGATTTCAATATATAATAAACTTCACCAAAATTGAAAATTAATATATATATATATATATATATATATATATATATATATACATATATATATATTCTTTTGAAATGCGAGCCTTACTAAAATTCATTGTACTCAATCTATGTGCAAAAACAAAAAAAAATTTATCAGATACAAGAAACGCTTCTTTCTCATTTTCTTCTCAAATATCTACAAATGAACATATCTTTATATATAAATTGAAAGGAAAAACAAGATAGAAATATGTAAACATGGAGAGTGTGCAAAAAGGAAACTAATCAATTAAGTGCGTCACATCCAGTTCGAGCTCAATGCCTGAACATGCTTCTTCTGCTTGCATAGATCCGGCTGCAATTTGTTTATCCATAAGGCTTCTTGTGTGGCTAACTCCATTCTTTTGCATTTAGCAATTATTTTAAATG